>BQNB010088843.1:0-25183 GCA_026074375.1 Tanacetum coccineum
ACAGAGGATAAAGCTCAATACGCCGTATCCAGAGAGACTAATTATGCCGTATTCAATATATGGAATAAATATAATATTCTGGAAGATATCAAGCGTGGTCCCTACTCCAAGAAATCCCTAATACGCCGTATCCAACTCATGGATACGCCGTATCGAACCGACTTCCAGACCTTATAAATAGAAGGCTCAAAAACAAGTTTTAGGTGTGCTAAATCATTTTCTCGATACCTAAACCATAAAAGTCGATTTTCAGAGAAGAAAAAGAGCAGAAGAGGTTGAGAAACATTATCAATTCCATAGGAGACAATGTGTAATTCCGTATACTTTAGTAATCGTTCAGCTTTTGGTATCATTCATTAACTTGGTTAGTTTAAATTGGCTAAATAATTACTCTTGTATTTATTATGAAGTTTGAAGGCTAATACGTTCGGGTATTAGCCATTATTATGAAGATCCTAATGTTTGGTATTTGTTTATATCGATTTCTTGATTTATTGTTGTATGCTTGTTTATGTTTATCAATTTATACTTGTTTACGTGCTTTTGTATGCGACCTATCATTCAACTGGATCTAGTGACATGGACCAAGTAGATCTAGAGTCCAGGATAGCTCTCCATATAGTAATTTATACATCTAGAATAATAGTTACATAAATATTGTCCTTCTAAGTCTGTGTCTAAGATACGCTTCGGGCTTAACTAGTTAATTGGATATTGCCGATGGTTTATTTATTGTGTTGACTAGCAGGTGACCTAGATAATTCAACAAGTAATGTTCTGATTCCATTAGATAGTTAGACAAGTGGACTAGTAGTGTATAAACTGCCATTAAGCGTATGTGGGTAAAGTTTCTATGAGCTAGGGTTTAACAAGATCACCATTGCTTTAATCCCTAAGATAGATTATAATCAACAAATAAGGATGCTTTATGCGAATGCTTTAATTATGATAGAATTATTGTGTCTAGGTCTTAGGATGATGTAGCGCCTAAGTCTTAAGAATGATATGCCACCTCGAGAAAAAGAAATCATTGCACTTAATAAACAAACCAACTTTCTAATAGGATTAATAATGGTTAATACATTTTTCTTATATAAGGTTCGACCGCTCTTTTATCCTTTGTTAATTAGCTCGTATGGGTTAAAGTGTCTTGAATTGATTGTAGTCACCAACCAAACCGTGCCAGTCTCTCAGGCTGAAACCCCCCCTTTTCCGTTAGAATTAAGATATTAGACTGACATAGGTTTAACATAGGTTTAGAATAGAGTAGAATTAACATAGACTAGATAACCAATATATTAATTAAATTGATAGATTTAATTTTGCTTCAAGTGTTAGACACCCTACTTACCACGAAACTACTACCGATCGGGTACACTGCCCGTTAAAGTGTTGTTTTTTGTTTAGTCGGCAAAATATAAATTTAAAACTTGAATCAATAAATTATACACCACACAACGGCACATCAAGTTTTTGGCGTCGTTTCTGGGGAGTGAAAATTAATCTTGATTTTTATTTGATATTTTGGTTTTTAACATTAGATTAGATCTAACCCTTAGGATTAGTGTAATTTAGATTAGTGTATATTATTGTATAATCTGTAAATTTTGTATATTTGTATTTAATTGTTTGCTTGTATATTTGTGTATTTAATTGTTCGCGTATTTAATTGTTTTTCTTAAATACACTATTATGGTCGACAGTTGAATACGGCGTATCCAGTTCCATCGGATACGGCGTATCCAGTTCTCTGTCCAATACAGCGTATTCATCCCAACAGATTAATACGGCGTATCCACTTCCATTGGATACGGCGTATCGATCGTCTGGAACAGAAAACAAAAAATAATTGATTTTCATTCAAATATTTTTCTACCTTCCTTCAGAACAAATCCTACTAATTGTTTATCCCTTGTTTCAGGTAGTGCATGACAAGGAGTTCTACGAACGAACTATTTACACCTTACAAAGTACCTGAACGAGAATTTTGATCATTAAGGAGACACTTCAAGACCTAAAGTCTTGACGAATTGAGATCGCTTGATTTCAATCTACTTTCTGACCAAGAATACTCGGAGGAAGAAGAAGCGAAAGCAATGGCAGAAACAATGGAGCAATACATGAGCAAAACCCGAACTGACTATGGATCGGGAGTAGCTAGGCCTAAAATTGATAACAAAGATCAATTTGAACTAAAAGGCCAATTTCTTAAGGAGGTTCGAGAAAACATGTTTAGCGGTTCGGATAATGAAGATGCAAATGAACACATTGAGGACTTATTCCATGTTCCTAACATCACTGTGGATTAACTAATGCTCCGAGTCTTCCCTATATCCTTAACTGGAGCCGTAAGTTGTTGGCTAAGAAACGAACCAACTGGTTCGATCAAAACTTGGGAAGATCTTAAAACTAAGTTTTTGAACAAATATTGCCCACCTGGTCGAACTGCGAAGAAATGGAGGAAATCAACAACTTTTAGCAGGAGCCAGATGAAACCCTTTTTCAAGTATGAGATCACTTTAAAGAACTCTTGATGAAGTGTCCTCAGTACTATTTGACTAAGATGCAGGAGGTAATTTTGTTCTACAATGGGTTGGATATTTCGACACGATAAATTCTTGACTCGAGAGGTGCCATTCCAACTAAGACGGCTGAAGATGCTAAAAAGGCCATCCAAGAAATGGCAAAATACTCTAAAAAATGGCATAATGGAACATCAAGAAGAAGAAGTACTGAGACTTCTGACGGACTGGCTGCTATACAAGCAAAATTGAACAATCTAGGAAGAGAGATCAAGAAGGTAAATGCAAAAGTTTATGCTGCTCAAGTCAGATGTGAACAATGCAAAGGACCCTATTACACCAAAGATTGCCCACAAAAAGAAGAAGGGAAAACCCTAGAAGAAGCTTACTACACGCAATTTGGTAGACCTTTTCAAGGAGGGGATATAGAGCAACAACTCCAGGGTACTATCAAAGGAACAACGCAAATCCTTCATACCAAGAACAAAGGCAATCTATGGAAGATACCCTGAGCAAATTCATAAGTGAATCAGCAAAGAAACACGAAGAATATTCCAATTTGATCAAAGAAATCCGAGCTACGACAGATGCTGCCATAAGAAACCAAGGAGCATCGATCAAAACTTTAGAAATACAAATCGGGCAAATGAGCAAGGTACTACAGGAAAGAGGATTTGGAAGCCTACCAAGCTCAACTGAAACAAACCCGAGAGATTAAGTCAAGTCGATTTCTACCACTATGGAAGCTGATTCACACCCGATACGCCGTATTGGATCTCCTTAAAACGTCGTATCTAATGGACTGAACAGTAAGCTGGTGTACAAGTCAAGACAAATGATGGTTCCTTTTCCAAGTCGTTTAGATAATCATTACTGTAAAGAAGAAGAAGAGGGGATCTATGGACCAAAATTCACACAGGCTTATGGAGCTTCACATATCAATCACACCATACCCCAAAAGGAAAAAGACCCAAGAAGTTTCACTTTACCTTGCTTTATTAATAATGTTTGCTTTAAAAATGCCCTTGTTAACCTAGGAGCTAGCATTAGTATAATGCCTCTCTTGACCTACCTTAACTTAGGATTAGGTAAATTAGCTCACACTAGGTTGACAGCTGAATTGGCAGATAGGACTATGAAATATCCAAAAGGAATAGCTGACAACGCACTAGTAGGAATTGGTAAATTTACCTTCCCTGTAAACTTTATAATTCTTAATATGCCCAAGGATATCAAAGTGCCCTTGATCCTCGGAAGACCATTTTTGTCTACCGCCCGGTCTAAGATTAATGTTTACAAAAGAAAGATTACTTTAAGAGTCGGGGAAGAAAAGATTATTTTCAAAAGCGTTAAACCTGCTAGTAGTTTAATTTGGAGGGTCTACATACTAGGTTTGAGAGAAAGAATGGAACTTGATTTAGAAGCTATTCTTAAGGGAGAGACTTTGGTGTTAAATAGATCATTAGACCTTTTCTTGGAAGATTACATTGAATTAAATGATCTAAATGAACCAGTTGAGCTTAGGAGAAATCAAGGAGATGATTTGATGCCCACCATTGAGGAATGTGAGGTAATTGAGGAATTTAGAACTAGGGATGAAGATCTTGATACTGGAATTGATAATTACCCTAGTTATTGTGATGACGATGAGAAAATCCATATAGATTGTGCTCACAACTTAAGGTTTTCTTGCATGATAGGATTTGAATTCACTCACGCTAACTTTTTCTCATTATTATATGTCAATGTAATGTCCAAAAAGTTTCATAACTCTATATTGAAAGATAAGATGATGTACAAATGGAATAATGTTGTAGGAGCCGTAATGAATGTGCCTATTTTTGTAGGAACTTTTTCCGTTGTGACTGACTTTGCAGTTTTAGAAAATATAGATGCTTATCGTGATGAAGGAATGTGAGATGTTATTGTTGGCGAACCGTTCTTAAGAGAAGTTAGAATTAAAGCAAAACAGTTCGAAAGGATTATTACCCTTTACAATGGTGATGATGAAGTAACTTACCAAATGGTGCGATCACATCCAAGGTTTAAACACCACACTAATGAACAATGCAACAAGATCCCACCATTATTGAAGGTAAGTGAGAAAGATGAGAAGAATAGGATCCCGCATGCATACCAAAAGCTTAAGGGGTTCTACAAAGGAGTTTTGAATCTAGGACCCAACTACATTCGAAATGAGAATACGGAAGAATGGCTCACACACGGGCACATTAGCGTGCATGAGATGGAATGAAGAGAAGCTGAAGAAAAGTCTAACTTAAAGACTTCGCTGTAAACAAAAGTGCTTCCCGGGAGACAACCCAGAATGTTATTTAATTTTGTTATCGAGTCTGTCTTCCTAGACATCAATACGGCGTATCCACTCCATACCATACGGAATATTAATCGTGACGTTATCAATCTTTATTTTTATTTCACTTTAAAAACATTATTGTTAGATTTTGAATACGGCGTATTCACTAACCTGATATGCCAATATTAATCGTGACGTTATCAATCTTTATTTTTATTTCACTTTAAAAACATTATTGTTAGATTTTGAATACGGCGTATTCACTAACCTGATATGCCGTATCCATCAGACTAACCCGTACTTATTTTGTTTAGTTTAGTTTAAATTAACCATAGGTATAAAGATAGGAATACACATGTTCTTCCTATATTTTCTACAGGACCCCGAGAAAGAAATATCAACGAATATTGGTGGAAAATTTAAATTTCTAGAAATCTTGAAGTGTTGGAGTCTTGAAACTTCAAGACGGCTATTCAACATGAATTCTTACTCATAAACGCAACCTGGAGAATCTACCAAGCAAATATCAGGGGAGTTTCTCATTCTAGTTCTTTTTAAATTCCTGTATTTAATGTTTTATATGTATAATGAGGACGTTGTATAATTCAAGTGGGGGGATGGAATTAGAATGTTTACTTGTCCTATTTTTCACATTAAAATGCTTAAATTATGCTCAAATTTAAAAAAAATCAAGCATACTTTTGTGAAATTACATGTTACATAACCCGCACACAATAACCCTTGTTAGATATTAGATGTATTTAACCTTTCCGTTTTTTCCCAAAAAATGTTTACCCAAATTCCACAAAATATGAGTGTGCCGGTGATGTTGTAGACTTTAGAACTTGGCTTGGTATATCACTCGAGACCACAGTGATGAGTACTATGGATTTAGATGGAGTAACTTGTTTAAATTGGTAAATTTTAGGATTACACCCAAATCGCCTTTACATGTTGCTTATTAACTAACTACACCGGTTAGTTAACCTCCCGTTTAAACCCTTTTCCACTCTCATCTTTAGAGTGATGATCCACTAGAACAACCCGTAGAGCCAATCCTTTAGGAATTACACCAACTATTTGTTTCGTTACACCCTTACACCTTAACCTACCCTGTTAGATTAAGTTTAATTTACAGTTGCTAGTTGCTTAAAGTGTAAAGTTTGTATTTCCCGAGTCTTGTGTCATTTTCTATCTTTGGTGCGGTTGGAAATTTGCACATTGCAAATGGGAATGTATATTAGTAGTCAAAACTCATGTGATTTTACTACCGTCACAATTATTGGTGAAACCGAAGAACGAAGAATTACCGAAGGAATTATCCGAAATTATTATGATCGTGAAGATGGTGAAACTACACCGAGATTTGAAGCATAGGTAAAAAAATTGAAAAAATGAGAAAAATACAAAAAGAGAAAGAAAGTTTAAAGATAATCATTTCGCAAAGGAATTACCGAAGGAATTACACGAAGGATCGATTATTCGTTGATACATCTAAAAAATCAACGATGTAAAGTATTGTACAAAGTGGACCATTACGGGAATGCCAACTTAGGTTGTTGTTTTTAATGATTGGGAAGTTGACCGTTACGGGAATGCCAACTTAGGTTGTTGTTTTTGATCAAATGATCAAGACGTTGTAAATAGTCGTGTCTTAATCATGGTAATGGTCGGGAAAAAAGTGTCTAGCAACTTGTATCTTAAGTCTTTATCTATTTGCTTCTTGATTTTTATTTAAAAAGAATTTACTTCACTTTTACCTAATGATTAGCCGCTAGTTTTACGCGAACGGGGATTCATATTAACATGCATGTCTATTCCGTCGTTACGGCCATATATGCATGTCTTGTACCTCGTTGGTTTACGACTTTTGGTGAAAGTTAGAAGGTTCCTACCCTATATCATTCTTCATCCTAACCGTTGGTTAAATTCGAATGGGGATGTAATCGAACACGCATGTCTATCCCGGCGTTCCGGCTGTGTATGTGTGCTTTAGCTACCTTATTGGAGTGGTACTTCTGGTGAAAGATTGTAGAATAATCAACCGTAAGCCTTTCCATACAAAAAACCCATATTTACCTTCATAAACTTGTTACTCCTTAGCTTTAGCGGTGGAGATGTATATCCTTGCCAAGCTTATGATAGAATACTCGTGACGACCAAGTAATTGAGCGAATTAGTTACATGTTACCACATAGATTAGTTTAGTGATTTGAGTGTTTTCATCTTCCTATTTCGTGGGGTGTTTGGTTGTGTACTTGTAATAGATCGAATAAATGCTTTAACAGAAAATATTGTAAAACCACGATCTAGCCATCTAGGATATAATAACAATGATTAACAAACACGCAGCGGAAGAATTAAGAACACAATCATTGTTATGAACAAGGTTTTCTTATTCATAAGACTACTAATAAACTAATAAGCACATAGATGATTCATGACTCATCTATGGCTAACTATAACTATTACACGACACACGCTCTATGCATTTCTAGACTCTCATTGGAGAAGTCTACTATGAATGGATGGATAAAACCTATGTCTATGATCTCTTTATATAGGGAGAGATCAAGACTTACAAAGGAAACTAATTCTTGTCTATCAAATTATATTAATACTTAGCTATGTATTTAATATGGTTGACTAAATTAAATTTCGGAAAACTTAAATCAGCATTATCTTCAATTTGTAATTAATCTTCAATCAGTTTAATCACTGTTTGACTGCAATTGGGATGAGAAGTTAAATACTGTTTGACTTCAAGTCTTCTGAATTCCCATAATGCTAAATTAGTCCTTCTGATTCATTCTTATATTCAGTTTGTATCATCAAATCAAGAATCCGAAAACAAACAAGTCGCGTACAAACTTCCCTTATTTAGAGAAGTTGAGGATGTAGTGATCTCCCTGAATGATACAACTTCCAAGCTTCCATTTGTATCATGTCTAAATATTAATAAGCTGCAAATCATATATTTGTAGTCTTCTTCCCCTTTTTGTAATCATTCAATGTAGATATGCAACTTGTAAACATTTCCCCTTCAGTTGTGCATGTAGATGGTTAAACATTTAATCAATAAGCTTCCCCTGAAACCAATATGTTTACCATCTTTTGAATCTTGAACTCTGTAGGCTCCAAGTGGTGATCACGGATGAAGAAAATAGAGTATAACGAATTTGATGAAGAAGTTGAATCTTCCAAGCTTGTGCCTTATATCTTGTACTATCCACGACGTTGAGCTCATACTCCTATTGTATAAGCAGACCGCAATCTCTTTGACAAAATCCTCATTCTCTATAATGAGACACTGAGCACAATAATCTATCTCCTTCAAGTGATAGCAAAAATGTGAGCATTAAGTACCTTAATTTTAAAATCACACACCTTTGCTAGATTTGTCAAGTCTTCGTCCCCTGCAAACAAACTAGTTACACAATTTTTTAAACTCCAATGTTTGTACGCCATTTGAGATATGATAAAACACAAACCTGTGAAACCCAACTACAACATCAAATAAGTAATATTCAATTGTCTTCATAATCACCTCTTTAATAAATCTCCAAACCGAGCCATAAAATAAATAAGAATAAACTGAATAAAATCTAGTTTTGTTCGAGATCCAAATCCATCCAAGAAACAAACATGTGTGTCGTCTTCAATCACCAATGAAAACCTTGTAGATCCTAGATATCAAGAGCCACCTGCTCTGATACCAATTGTTGAGAATCGTTTAGCCCATCTAGGATATGTTTTACGAATAACATTAATACGCAGCGGAATAATAAGAACAATAATGCTATTCAACAAGGTTTACTTCTAAACATTGAAGCCTTCATTATATTTGATCAGAATACATGAGGCTACACCAACTATCTAATAAACTAACTACTAATACACACGATTTCTTTGTGTGTCTAGACTCTCATTGGAGAAGTCTAACTATGATGGATGTATAAAACCTATGTCTATGATCTCTTTATATAGGGAGAGATCAAGACTTACAAAGGAAACTAATTCTAGTCAACAATTATATTAAATACTTAGTCAATGTATTTAATATGGTTGACTAAATAATTAGGAAACTAAATCAGCATTAATCTTCAAGTTGTAATTAATCTTCAATCAGTATTAATCACTGTTTGACTGCATTGAATGAGAAGATAACTACTGTTTGACTTCAAGTCTTTTAGAATCCCATAATGCTAAATTAGTCCTTCTTGTTTCATTCTTTTATTCATTTTGTCTCATCAAATCAAGAATCCCAACAAATATCCTTAGGGATACATTTTTATAAACTTCTAAAGGCTACTTGAGGACAAGTAGGATTCAGGTGGGGGATATCTGATGACATCAAATAACGTCTATTTTATAGCATCATTTATCCCATGTTATTAACCCGTTTTATATAGTTATTGCAAAGAATTGTTACTTAATTATTTATATTTGAGAATTGCAGTAATTATGGAGTGATTGGTGAAAGATAGCAAAAGGCGCGCATTCTGGAGCTTAAAAGAAGATATTTTGAAGATTACTATTCTGAAGACCAATACGCCGTATCCATCAAGGAAGATACGTTGTATCCATGCCTGCACTCACCAAAGACCATAGAGGATAAAGCTTAATACGCCGTATCTAGAGTGACTCAATACACCGTATTCAATATAGGTAACGAATATAATATTCTGGAAGATATCAAGCGTGGTCCCTACTCTAAGAAATCCCCAATACGCCGTATCCAACTCATGGATACGCCGTATCGAACTGACTTCTAGACCTTATAAATAGAAGGCTCAAAAACAAGTTTTAGGTGTGCTAAATCATATTATCGATACCTAAACCATAAAAGTCGATTTTTAGAGGAGAAAAAGAGCAGAAGAGGTCGAGCAACGTTATCAATTCCATAGGAGACAACGTGTAATTTCGTATACTTTAGTAATCGTTTAGTTTTTGGTATCATTCGTTAACTCGGTTAGTTTACCTTGGCTAAATAATTACTCTTGTATTTATTATGACGTTTGAAGGCTAATAACTTCAGGTATTAGCGATTATTATGAAGATATGAATGTTTGGTATTTGTTTTTATCGATTTCTTGATTTATCGTTGTATGCTTGTTTATTTTTATCAATTTATACTTGTTTACGCGCTTTTGTATGCGACCTATCATTCAACTGGATCTAGTGACACAGACCAAGTAGATCTAGAGTCCGGGATGGCTCTCCATATTGTAGTTTATACATCTAGAATAATAGTTACACAAATATTGTCCTTCTAAGTCTGTGTCTAGGATACGCTTCGGGCTTAACTAGTTAATTGGATATTCCCGATGGTTTATTGATCGTGTTGACTAGCAGGTGACCTAGATAATTCAACAAGTAACATTCTGATTCCATTAGATAGTTGGACAAGTAGACTACTAGTGTATAAATTGCCATTAAGCGGTAAGTGAGTAAAGTCTCTATGAGATAGGGTTTAACAAGATCACCATTGCTTTAATCCCTAAGATAGATTATAATCAACAAATATGGATGCTTTATGAGGATGATTTAATTATGACAGAATTATTGTGTTTAGGTCTTAGGATGATGTAACGCCTAAGTCTTAAGAATGATATGCCACTCGAGAGAATAAATCATTGCACTTAATAAACAAACCAACTTTTTAATCGGATTAATAATGGTAAATAAAGTTTTCTTATAAAAGGTTCGACCGCTCTTTTATCCTTTGTTAATTAGTTCGCGTGGGTTAAAGTGTCTTGAATTGATTGTAGTCACCAACCAAACCGTGCCAGTCTCTCAAGCTAAAAACCCCCCTTTTCTGTTAGAATTAGGATATTAGACTGACATAGGTTTAGAATAAAGTAGAATTAGCATAGATTAGATAACCAAGATATTAATTAAATTGATAGATTTAACCTCGCTTTAAGTGTTCGACACCCCACTTACCACGAAACTACTACCGATCGGGTACACTGCCCATTAAAGTGTTGTTTTTGGTTTAGTCAGCAAAATATAAATTTAAAAATTGAATCAATAAATCATACACCACACAACGACACATCACTCTTGAAAGGCGGTTGTTGTGTGTTGTTGTCGCTTGAGTTGTTGTCGAGTTTTCCCATTTTTCGGCCTGTCTCTCAGCAAAGGTACGGATATTCTGATCCATCAGGTCATTTAAAAATTCAATTGCATCTTGCATTGTTTTTAGCTTGGATGCCATCACACTTTCTTGAATCATGTCAGGAAGTCCACCAACATACTTCTCAACTTCATCAGATTTCTCGGGAAACATTCTCCCACACATAAGTGCCAACTCTTGAAAGCGTTGTGTATAGCTCACAACATCAGTTCCCTTAACCTTCAGGTTCTAGATTTCAATTTCCAACTTCTTGATTTCACGCCTTGGGCAATACTTGTCAGTTATCATTTTCTTTAGTGCTTTCCATGACATTTCATATGCAGCATCATGACCAACAGTCTTAACATGGGAGTTCCACTACGTTAGAGCATTTCCAAGAAGAGTACATGTAGCAAACTTGATTTGGCATGCGACGGTGCAATTACTTATGTAGAATACAGATTCCATTTTCTCAAACCATTAAGTCAGACCAACAACTCCTTCAGTACCCTTGAAATTAAGGGGTTGGCATTTCAGGAAGTTGCTATAGGTGCACTCATGAGTAGCGCGCTCTGTCCTTCTGCCACTTCCAGAATCATGGCTATCATAACCATTTCCACTGCCTCTGTTAGCTTCATGCTCAGCCAATGCAGTAGCAACAACTTGCGCTATCAGTACCTTAATAGCAGCATCGGTCATAGGGGTGGTGTTTTCTTTGGCGGCATTTTCTTCAAAATCAAAAAATATAAAATTAGTTTAGTTCTAAAAGTCATGCTCCAAAGATGAAATGTTACGAAGTGACAGGTTAAAGTCGTGTTTTAATAGAATGTGACGAGTGTTTAAAATCGAAGTTGAATGATAAGGATAACTTATGAACTTATTGGATCGACGTACTATGACATGTTTCAATGTTATATAATACGATATTATGTGAAATCATAAAAGATTTAAAGACCATCGTATCATTTATAATTTCTTGAGAAATGTTCTAGTATTTATATAGATAACTTCTTATATAAATAAATGTAATATATACGCAAGGGAAAGTAAGCATATATATATATATATAAGTCATGTAATCATGTAGTGTAGGAAAGTAATGTAACCAAGAAAGCAAGTAGTGTGTATGCACATTGAAAAAGTTTGATATGATGCAATGTTTGTGAAACGGTTATAGTCTAGGTAAAAATGCAACCTAGTTCTCTATAACCTTGGCTCTGAATACCAATTTGTAACACCCCTAAATTGGGTCGCAACATAAATATGTCCGGGAGGGTTACTTCATAATATAACAGCACAAGATACAAGAGAACGACCTCTAAATGAGTCATTTGAAAAGTAATCTCTTTGATTTTCTTGAAATCTAAATTGTTGTAACAATTGTCCTAAAGTTTGCATCACAATGAAAAGCTAGAAATAATACAACGAGATTTGGTGATTTGAATGTATGTAGAAAATCCATGAATGTAATCTTGTAATGTTTAGACTTCCATTCACATCAAGTAAGCCAAGCATCTATTTCACCTGAGAAAAACATGCTTAAAAGTGTCAAAATAAAGTTGGTGAGTTCATAGGTTTATGTAAGTATAATTGTTGAAATCAAAGGTTTATAAAGTGTAGATGACCATTCAATCCTTATAATAGTCACCAAAAATGTAAGTATAAATGTTGGAATCAAAGAGTATAGTGTCTACTGCTTCACTAAAGTATCATGAAAAATGTTTAGAAATCAGTAATGTTCAACAAGTAGTGTGGACCACAACATTTCGAAGTGTATGACATTGTAACACATACAATATCACTAAAATGTAATTACGACTGCACTAAGGTCATGAAACTGACGCTACGACATGTATGTATGCAATTTAATGCCAGTGAATTCCCCGTGTAGATGTCAACCCATAACACCCCAAATCTGACATAGTATACGTCCGTTAGTTCAATCCGTCAAACTAGTGAGCGCTACTCACCTGAATGGGGATGTGAATCCTAAATAGATCTATTTATAACACTCGCGCTTACACAATGTAATTAACAATTCATGATAATGGGCAGTGTAGGTTCTTGTTACTTAGGCACACTATGTAATTATTGTATCAATGAAAAGTGTTGTACTCGCGTCCTTTTGTAAAATGAGCAATGTATCCCTCCGTGAGATACGAGTATGAAAATGAATATGTAATCGAGTTTGTAAATGAGTATAAGTATGAGTATGTAAACAAGTGTATGAAAGAGTATGTAAAAGAATTTATAAGTGAGTATGTAAACAAGTAAGTAAACAAGTTGTAATGAGCATGTATACTCCCCCGAGATTTGTAAAGTAATTGTAAAACAAGTGAAAGTGGGGCTATAAATTTACCTCTAGTGAAAGTAGTGACTATCGCAAAATCAACAGAGTAATCGTCACAAACGATCCGGAATGCAATTAATTATAGGTCATATAAGTACGATGTATTTAATATAAATACGACATCATAAGTTATAGAGATATATCACCACCTATTAGTTTTGAGTTTTGTAATAGTTGAAACAATACTTAAGTCACACTTGTTAATTAAATGTCCAAGTATATGTATCTGTAAAAATATTATCTTTGTCCGACAATTGATTTTTTTGTCAATAATACATGATTTAATATTTTTATTGTCTATAAAATGATAGTATATAAATAGTTTAGTTGTTTTATAAAATAATGTTTATAAAGTTAAAAACATATATAAATATTATATAAATAATACTACAATATTTCATAAGGTTCTTATAATCCAAACAGGCCTAAAAACTCTCATAAACCATATTTAAAAATGTTAACAGCTTTATTGTATTTTTATAAAAATGTAGAAAATTATTTATAAAAATTAATTAGTTTTTGTAATTTTTATTTATCCAAAATCTTTAAAAACTCATAACTTATTCATTTTAACTCCATTTTGCTTGTTCTTTATTGTATGAAATCATGACGAGATAAAATATCAAAATAAAATACTCACATATTTTATAAAAATCTGTGTCAATGCAGTAAACTCAAACTTTTTATAAATCTCTTTTTATAACTTTAAATATTGCAAAACTCATAACTCCTTCGTTTTAATTTCGTTTTTAGAGTTCTTTATATGCACGGTTTCCTATTGAAATGATCTAACATAATAAAACATTATATATTTTTTTCAGATTCGAAACAGTGCCAGTTTTTATAAAACTACTTTTATAAAAACACTTTTATATATTTAATTATCGTAATCTCGTAAAATTCGTAACTTTTTCGTTATAGCTTTGTTTTTCGAGTTCCTTATATGCTTGGAATCCTCATGAAATTTACTATTTAAATTAGTAGAGTTTATAATTTATAAAAATTCATATGTTTTCAGAATACACAAACTGTTTTTTATATATATATATATATATATATATATATATATATATATATATATATATATATATATATATATATATATAAACTTTAACATAATTAAATTATTACAAGTCCTCTAATTTAATTAATAACACGTCTTGTGTATACTTTATGTCCTCGTATTTATGTCCATTAACTTGTATCTAAAAGTCCAAATGAAATGTCCTCATAATTATTTATGCATAAACTTTATAAATAACTTTTAACAATTAATTTATCAAGTAACCTTTTAAATTAATCCACACTTATGTAACATATGTTATTGCATTCTAATACATCATTTCATCATGGTTAATTATATAATCGAATTATGATCAAGCTTATTATTTTTATAACTTTATAAGATAACATTAGATGGTGATTAACAATATAACAATTATAATAATATGAAAATGAATAATTATAAAAGACTAGTGTTTATGTTAGACCTTCAGAGAATGTATGAAGATGATGAACACACAATCAAACCTCGAAATGTAAATTCTAATTCGAAACCCTAATGTAAAAGAAAACCCTAATTTTACTTCTTCTTGTAAACCATTGTTTAATTAACACCCAAGCTTCCAAATCACATTATATATTATATCTAAGAGCACTTGAATGATTATAATCTTGCTAGAACCAAAACTACAAATCTTTCTTCTTTACTTAAAGTGAGTTGTGGGTCTAAGGAGGAGGAACAAGAGGGAATTTGATTAATTTTGCTAGTTGTAAGAGTGTGTATGAATCTTACATGGTGCTTCCTTTTATACTAGGAGTATTAGGCTAAACCATTTGCAAAACAAGGGAGTTTAGTGGTAAAGGTACAAGAGTTTAAGGTTCTCCCCTCCTCCCTAGGAGGATGAGAAATTACCTTAGTAGAGTGTTTAAGCATGTGCATTATTATTAGAAGTAATATTTGAAATTTCCCATTACTAGAATTCGGCCATATGGTGATTATAAGGTAGGAAATGATTAAATTTTGGGTATTGGGTATAAAAGTGGGTATTTGTTTGAGTATGGATGGGTATTGGTGCTTTCGTGTATGCATGAATGTATTTTATTGTGAAACGTAATGTTTTACGTAACCGATAAAAATAAAATACGAAAAGTTATAAATTATCTTCGTAATAATTATATAATACTTGTTTGATGTAAACTTTAATTTGTTTGATGGCGGTTTACGTTGAATGATGATTTTTAGTTTACGCGATTTAACTAAACATTGAAAATTAAAAGTGAACGCGTAAAAGTTTAAAATAAATGGTTGTATATTTATTGACGTAAAATGACGTAAAAATGCGGATTGTTACATTATAAATCATTAACCAAGGGCTGAATTGTTTTAAGTGGATTTGCACTACAAGTGTGACATGGGCTGAATTTTTAATGGGTCGAATTATTGAGTATTCAGAATTGGGCTAATATTGGTTTTTTTATACTATTGGGCTAGTTACATAAGTTGGAAATTTGAAAATGAGCTGTGTATCATTTCTTGGGCTGAATATTATTTTCAATAACGTGGGTTGTATATTATTTTTGATAGAATAGGCTGGTCCAATGACGTAACTGAATCTTATTCTACATGGACTGCTAAAAAATCACTTATTGCTTAAAATGATCCATATCAAAGTTTAACAAAAACCATTCAAAAGGCTATTTTTGGGATTTAATCGCAAGAATTGGTTATGGGGATGATTCGTTATCATTTATTTGAAGTTGAAGTGGAATTTTACAGGTGCGTGTACTTATCATATCTTAAAAGTCGGGGTTGGTTGGATGATGACTTTCTAAAATAACTTGTTCGAGCTTTTAACTGATGTTGATGAAGACTTGACAAATCTAGCAATGTGTGATCTATTAAAGCAGTAGTTGGTGCTCAACGCGCACATTTGCTATCACTTAAAGGAGTTACGTTGTAGTGCTCAGTGTCTCAAATATTTGAGGATTTTTCAAGAGACGTAGGTCTTCTTATACTTCAAGGAATTACGTTGTATTATTCAGTATAAGTTTGGAGTCACATGGATAGCACAAGACATAAGTCACAAGTTTGTAGTATTCTAATTTAGCATCAAGTTTGTGATAATGCATTTTCTCCATCAATAATCATTACAAAGAGCTAACAGAATACGATGTTGGAATTGAATAAGTCTGAGGAGAAGCGACTTCACACATGATTTTTCTATCGAATATTTGAACATAACTGAATTATGATTATTTCGATGGTCATCGAATATAATCAAGGGAAAGATAAGTAGTTGTCGATAGATTGCAACAATCAGGGGGAAGAAATGTGTACATTCAGGACTTAATTGACTTTGGTGTATACAACATCTGGGAGTTAATTGATTTGGAGGTTATAGTTTCTAACTTCTATGAGTTGTTTGTGTGAAGTATGTGCATGTTCCACTGAACAGATCGGCTACTAATCTGAATTGAAGAAGTCAGATTTGCTGCTTAGTGTGGTTTACTTCATCTTCTACAAATTATGCTACGAGCTTAAACTCCTATAGTTAGAAGATTTGTCAACTACATCAAAGTTTCATATTTGCTTCGAATGGATGTCTGTTTGGGGGAAGCAGTTGAACTGCTTGAAGACATGCGGTATGAACTAGGAGTAAGTCAACTCAGTTTATACATTTTACATTGTATTCCCTACAAGTGAAGAAATAATTTAAGCTGAAGTACATGTTGAAGACAAAGCAAACTGCATATATCTTTAGCTATTTGTACTTATAGGATACATTGTAAGTAATTCCATATGCCACCACATTGAGGGAAGATTGTTAGGATTAAAAATGTGGTGTCTATACGGAAATTACGCTAGTTTATATTGAAGTTAAAACACAAGGGCCAGAAATGTAATTAGGCCAAAGTTCCCGTGTGTTTTGCCTATAAATACTCCCCTCTAATCAACATTAGAGGGTGAAGCTCATAATTGTAATTTCCATTCCTTTGTCCTTTTTAATAAAACTTTGAAAATGATGAAAAGCTATTTCCTCCCTATTATGACTTATTGTTACTTTGAGCTTCCCCGACCTTCCAAGATCGTGAATTTAGAAACCTATCACTCTTGTTCTTGACTAGCAACAAAACTGAAACCCTTTGTGGTTTCTTAGGCTCGATCAACCAAAACAGAACAAACCAAAAACCCTTTGTGGGTTTGTGAGCCAATCGACCAAAAGAGAGAGGGAGAGAGGAGGAGAGTAAGGGATTTTAGGGATTTTAGGGTTATTGATTTTTCAAGTGATGGCAAAACAATGAATTCAAAACCCCCTTTTATAGTCAAGTAAATTGGCTCAAAGTTAGGCAATCTTAATCCCTTTGGGATTGGGTATTCGGCCGACTAAGGGTAAAGGGGGAGAACCCACGCTTTCCTTTTCTTTGTAATTGCTTAACATTCCTTATAGTTAACACTTTAACTACCGTTAACAATTCTCGTTAAATAAATATTTATTTAACACTCGTTTTAGCTATATCACTAAATGTATTACAACTAATATATTAGCTATAAATGTTTTACGTATTAACGCGTGCGTCTCTATATGCTCGAGTAATTTTTTGGACATATATTATTTATACGTGTACATATCATAACAAAAGTTACTATTTAATTCTTCGGGTTTTTTTAGAAAGAATTATATTGTTGAGTTTTGAGCTGTTAAAAGGTGTACTAATGCTACCCGTGAGATAAAAATTGTCTTTTTAGGAAAATCCGTAAGAAAAAGAATAATGCTGCACAATAGCCATTCTCAACTTATTATGTTAATATTATGAGTACCATGTTTTACTCCCAGTATTGCTACGTTATTTTTATTACCATATAAATTATATTGGTTATACGACTTAAGGTGTTTGTATTTAAAGATAGAATGCACGTATGTTAAGAGGATTACAGATAAATTTTATTATCTTGCATCGAGAAGTTTACAATTCTATTTAGCTCTGCAAATCGAAAATTTATCTAGGTTAAACATTGGGTCATTGAGGGGGAATTTTTTAGCTCTTTTAGGGAAATAGAGGTGGAGATTCAAAAGAGAGAGGGGGGGGTCGTTATGGGTTAGAGTTATAAAAAGTATCCATGGTGGGAGTAGGGGGCTTAGGGGTGGTGAATATCTATTAACATACTTGATGAGGGAAAGAGAGGTAGTTCTAGAGAGAGAGTGGTTGGATGAACACTTTAGAGAGAGAAGTAAACATGAAAGAAAAATGCATTAAGTGTGAGAAAAATGAACAACCAACCACCTCTCCAAGGCATGGAGAGGTGTTTAAATACTTACATGTGGATCGTGGGCTTGGGCTTGCATGGGTTTATCCATGGGCCTTTAGCTAACTAGCCTAGTAAGTTTCCAAAAATTACTAAACGAGCTATCTAATGATATCCTTGGAAGTGGACACTTTCGTGTTCCTAACAATCTCCCCCTAAGGGAGTTCACTCCATTTTACAAAAATATAAACCTAGCATACTATGAAGGTCTTCGTTCTTGTGCTCGCAGACTTCTTTTTCTTTTCTTTATATTTTGAATATGGCATAGTGATCATTGAATTTAGGCTTGAGATTGTTCCTTTGACTTGTACGTAACTATGCGATCTTGAACATCTTTGAGATCATCAACCAAGCATAATCTCTTTTCGCCATCTTGTAAACTTTTCCATTTTGTTAACTTGTGACTTTTAGACCGACATGCTCATACCTTTCTTGATTTGTCAACTTGAAAAGCTTTAATATTGCATCTTTCTTAAAGTTCTTTAACTTTAACACTTCGTCACTTTAAGAAGGACGAACGGTATCAAAGTAGCAAAAGTCTTGAAACATATACTTTAGCTTTCATGATGTATTTATATTTTTCGGTCGGGTATGAGCATGCGGTTATGAATCTTTAAGACAGTTGGAATCAGGTACCTTCACATTTATCTTTAAGTATCCTGCATTAAAACAGTTAGAAATAAAGCGGGTGGATGAATATGGCTGTGTCATTAGCCTGTGTTTTGTTGGAGTAACCTTCGAATCCATGAGGATGAAGATATCAACCTTGAACAACCTCGAGTGATGTCCCAAATCACAACTAAAATCCATAATCTCTTACACTTATTCAAATGCCCCCACAGGGGTCCATAATCCAAACTTAATCCAAAACATCCAATTACTAGAACCAAACAACAAGCAAGCAAGACTTCAAACGAAATTTAACTCGGGATACCTCTAAGTCTACTATCATACACCAAACTACTCTTCTTTCACTTCACCTGAAAATGATACTTGAAAACGTCAACAATAATGTTGGTGAGCTCGTAGGTTTGACCTTAAACCTAAAAGTTGTGCCAATATTTCAACAGTGGACAATAGTGCTATATGACAGTGAATATATGCAAACAATTCAAGACATAGCATCCTACGCTAGTCAATCACCATATGTCACTTACGCACCTAAAGGGCCTACCAGCTGGAGCAATAATATTAGGGCAGGACCTCACACAAACTTGGGTAGGCGTACCCATCCGCTCTAATAATCACACAAATAATGGGTAGGCGTACCCATCCGATCTAATAATCTCATAACACTGGGTAGGCGTACCCATACGATCCAATAATCATGCATAATATTCACATAACTGTCATAAGCACAGATCAATTCAAAACATTTAAAAAAATAAAACCACATTTTGCACAGATCAATTCAAAACATTTAAAAAAATATTTGAGTATCATTTTCCCTCAACGGAAAAATAGTAAAAAGTGGGGCTACGAGAACTCACCTTAAGCAAGTCTTTAGCAATCAAATCTCAATCACACAAGCAAATGCAACGACGCCCGCAGACGACCTAGTCCAGTTAATGTCCCAATTTAATCATCCAATTCTAAAATAATCTTTACGTTTGATGCATAGAGTTTAGACGCGTTGTACAATTACCCCAAATAATTTAGTGGTGTGATGGTTGACGACATATTTCCACAATCATATAAATCTCATTCCCTGATAGTACATACTTATACTATTTAGAGAAAATAGATAAGTAATATAAATAAATATTTATAATTAATAATTATAAATATATTTCGACAAGTTTATTCGGTAAACCTTAGTCACTTCAAAATAATCATAATACAATTAAAAATGAAACGTTTTCTCATACTAAACACATTAGAGAAGTTTCGAGAAAAAATATATTTTTCGTCTTTTAGTGAATTTATTAAATAAATAAAATAATAAATAATATCTTATTATCAAAAATCAAAAAATTTGTTTTAGGGAAAATTTCATGTATAAAACTTTTTTACGAAATTTTGACATTGGACCCCCCCCCCATACGCTCAAACAACGTTTTCCAAGGTTTCAAACCTTATTTTCAACACTTTTCATAAATTCGACACTTTTCGACAAAATTCTAAATTCTCAATCTTTAACGTTTACTAAAACGTTTTTCCCAAAATATCATTCCATATCACTTCGTAAACACATTTTCACTTTCAAAAGTCCATCAAAACTCTCATAACGACTAAATATCGCTTATTGGGCTTTAAGGCCCAACAAGGGTCCATTAAGATATTTATAAGTCGAAAATACGATCCATGTCCAAAATCAAGGTCCATTTACATATATAAGTATATACTTTTATGTAGAAAATAATCCGGAGCACAATAAGCCATCCCATTAAGCCACGACTTAAATAAACTTATTGGGTCGCGAGCCCATAAGCTCCAAAATACGTATATTAAGCTTTAAGATAAGCTAATAAGCTACGTATCGCCTTTGGTTACTACCATAAGCCTCAAAAATAGTCTACAAACATACGCCATAACGTAAAATAATCAAAATTCACTTTCCTAGTGATCTTGATGAAAGATGTGGCCTATAAGCCCAAAATAAGCCACAAAATGCTTAAAAATAAGCCCACAAATAAGCCATACAAGCTATTATTCAAAATAAGCTATCTAGCAATATATGTTATTTAACCATCACGACCACAACATCAAAACTACAAAAACCCTCTTTTTCCTTTTTACCATACACGAACCAAACACACCCTTTTTTATTCATTTCGCTTCGAAAAATCGATTTTCACAACGATCAACTTGTACAACTAACATCTATGCATCAAATGAAACCCAAAAGGACAAATGAAATTTAAATTTGAAACTTACAAGAAAATCTTCAAATTTGTAGATTTCGACACGAACCGGACAACCTAAACGTTGTTTAAATGAATATCCAAACACTAGAATCAACCCCAAATATTTATGTCTTCATGTTTTCTTGATCAAAATTCAAAAATTATAAGAGTGTGTGTGTAGCTTGGTTCGATCGTACAAGAGGGAGAGAAAGAGAGATACTTTTTGTGTGAAAAAAATGAACTATGTGTGTTTTTGAAATAAAAATAAGACATGTAAAGGTGCATGAATGGGACAAGGTATGTGCTTATGACTGTTATGTGAATATTATGCATGATTATTGGATCGGATGGGTACGCCTACCCAGTGTTATGAGATTATTGGATCGGATGGGTACGCCTACCCAGTATTTGTGTGATTATTAGAGCGGATGGGTACGCCTACCCAAGTTTGTGTGAGGTCCTGCCCTAATATTATTGCTCCAGCTAGTAGGCCCTTTAGGTGCGTAAGTGACATATGGTGATTGACTAGCGTAGGATGCTATGTCTTAAATTGTTTGCATATATTCAATGTCATATAGCACTATTATCCACTGTTGAAATATTGGCACAACTTTTGGGTTTAAGTTCAAACCTACGAGCTCACCAACTTTATTTTTTACGTTTTCAAGTATCATTTTCAGGTGAAGTGAAAGAAGAGTAGTGCTGGGACTTAAAAGACTTCATGGATTTCTTAATGTTACTACTGCTCAGGTACATAATGGAAATTATGCTAAGTAAGTTAGTTCTGATAGTATTATGTTACCACTGCTAGTTACTACTGTTAGTATAATTTAGTACTGATAGCATAAAGTTACTGCTGTTAGTTGAAGTTAAGACTACTTAATGTTGAAGACTAAATTATAAGCTAAGTATTTAGTGCTACTAGTAGTAAACGTTAAGACTGCTAGTACAAGTTACTACTGTTAGTGTATATTAGTACTGCTAGTACTAATGTTACTACTGCTTATATTTATTAGTGCTGCTGGTGAAAGGATTACAACTATTCGAAGACTTTCTACTGACAAGGGGATAAAGATGAATTAAAGAGATAAAGTTTGTTTGGAGAACAAGAATACTTGTGAAGATAAGTATTGAGATATTTATGTACAAGATATACATAATGTATTTATTTAGAAGATTACATTTATGTTTAGAAAAGATTAAGATATCTTAGGAATGTATTGTAAGCCGACTAGGACTCCTTAGTCTATAAAAGGAGGCTCTAGGGCATTAGTTGAGAGATCATAAACACGCAACACATCCACGCAAATACACAGATCCATAGATTAAGAGTTTTGTAAGCTTCAAGGTTATAAACCCTAGTTCTAAGATAGAGTACTCGTATGATTATCATTAATAATATTGAAGCGTTTTGTTACATCCTGTGTTCATTCATTCATATTTACTGTTTCTTTGATAATACTTCTAGAGTATTAAGGTGTAGATTCCGCATACAATTTAATATACATACAAAGTTTCTACAACAAGTTATTTTGGATTTATCCAAAGTAATTTAACCTTAGACAACCTAAGGAATTGATCTAGGTTTGGGATCAACAAGTGGTATCAGTGCTTTGCTTTGAGAAACTTTGATCTAGAAGACATGGAGCTTGAATCTACAAATAGTGGTCCTACTGTAAAGCTTTCCATACTCAAATTAGGTGAGTATGAGATGTGGGTTATTAGGATTAAGCAGTACTTCTAGATCCAAGACTATGCACTCTGAGAGGTGATAGAAAATGGTGATTCATAGGTCTCAGTACCTCAAACAACTCAGGAGAATGGCATAACAGTCACAAAGATGTCTACACCTGCAACTGCAGAAGAGAAGACAAATAAAAAGAATGATGTCAAAGCTAAGGGTTTGTTACTCATAGCCCTTCCAAATGAACATCAACTAACATTCGGTCACTATCCAGATGTTAAATCTATGTTTGCTGCCATTGAAACAAGATTTGGAGGTAATGCAGCTACCAAGAAAAATCAGAAAACTCTCTTGAAGCAACAGTATGAGAATTTCAGTGCAACAAGTGCAGAGTCTCTTGACTCTATTTTCAATAGGCTTCAGAAGATAATCAGTAGGCTTGCTATCTTGGGTGTGATCATTGCCCAAGAAGACTTAAACCTAAAAAATTTGAGCAGCTTACCACCTGAGTGGAACACTCATGTAGTTGTTTGGATGAATAAGCCTGAGGTTGAGACTATGAGCATAGATGATTTGTACAAAAATTTCAAAATTGTTGAACAAAAGGTAAAGAAAACTGTTGGCACATCTAGTGGTGGTCAAAACTTGGCCTTCATAACTGCACCAAGCACTAGCAGTAACAATGATGCTAACACTGCTTGTCCACAAGTTAGTGCTGCTAGCCCTAGTGTTAATGCTGTCAGTCCACAAGTTTATACTACAAGTGTCAGTGATAATACTATGTATGCTTTCATGATTTAAAATCCTAATGGTTCTAATGTCTTACACCAGGACTTAGAGCAAATTCATGAAGATGATTTAGAAGCAATGGATTTGAAATGGCAGCTCTCTTTGCTAAGTGTGAGGGCAAAGAAGTACTATCAAAGGACAGGCAAGAAGATTTTCATTAATGCTAATGACATTGCTGGATATGATAAATCTAAGGTAGAGTGTTACAACTGTCATAAGTTGGGACACTTTTCCAGGGAGTACAGAGCACCAAGAAGCAAGGAAGGTCAGTTTAGAAATCAAGACAACACCAGGAAGCAAGGAAACAATGAAGACACATCTTCAAAGGCAATGTTGGTTATAGACGGTATAGGTTTTGATTGGAGTGACATGGCAGAAGAACAAGTTCAGACAAATATGGCTCTAATGGCATTTTCAGACTCAGAGGTATACGCTGATAAAACTTGCTCTAAAACTTGACTAAAAAACTATGAAACTCTTAAGAAACAATGTGATGATTTACTTGTTAAGGTTAATGAATCTAAATTTAAAGCAGCTACCTATAAAAGAGGTTTAGCAACTCTAGAAGATCAAATTATCACATATAAAAAGAATGAGATTCTTTTTAGTGAAGAAGTTGTAGTTCTAAAAAGAGAAGTAGGTTGTAAAAACTATGAAATAAATATGCTTAAAAGTGAGCTTGAAAAAGTTAAGCTAGAAAAAGATGGCATTGATTTTGAAATTGAGAAATTTGATAAGGCCTCAAAAGACTTAGATCAGTTGTTAGGAAGTCAGATAACTGACAAAATTAAAAAGGGTTTAGGGTATAGTACAGTTCCTCCACCTCATCATTTAATCTATAATAGACCTAAAAAGCTTGATCTGTCTTATTATGGTCTTGATGAGTTCAAAGAGCCTGAGTTCAAAGGTTATGATCCTGAGAAGAGTAAGCAAGAGTCTAATGTTGTTTGTGATAAAGAATCAGAAAATTCTAAGGAAAATTCTGATGAGTCTTTGGTAGAAGAACAAGTATCACAAGACAAAAGTAGCTTTGTTAGATCTTCACCTAATGTTGATAAAGAAACTGTTTTTCCTGTTAATAAAAAGGTAGAGTCTACAAAACTTGACAATCATGAAAAACCAGTTAAAAAGTCAGTTAGGTATGCAGAAATGTATAGATCATAATCTCCTAAGGGGAATCAGAGGAATTGGAATGGACATAAGTCCAATCAACTAGGAAAAGATTTTGTGATGTATAACAAGGCTTGCTATA
>BQNB010088844.1:0-24242 GCA_026074375.1 Tanacetum coccineum
CACGCAAGATGGCAAAAGATCACAAGATGATGAATAGAGATTTACTTTGGCTGATGATCTCAAGAAAGCTCAAGATTACTCACTATGTACAAAGAGATCAATGAATGAAGGATCAAAGATTACGAGCTGAAGTCAAAAGTCCAAGACATATAATGCTAGGATTCAAATTGTATTTTCTAGGGTGACCTCCCTTAGGGGGAGATTGTTAGGATCATGAAAAAGACTCGGTCACCCTGTGTTATGTCTAGCATAGGTTAGCTCGTAGTCTTAATATTTATCGTTTAGTTACCGTATGACTTATGACGTTGGGCCGGGTCTTTACCCACATGTTAGCCCACTCCATAGCCCACTTAGGGCACATAAACTCTTGTATTTAAACCCCCTCTCAGCCATTGAGAGGGGTTGGTTGTTCATTTCATAATACACATACTTAAAGGTGTTTTTCTCTCACTAGACTAGTCACTTTCTCTCTCTAGAAATTTGGCCAACCCATCATTCCTAGGCTTGTGTTATGATATCCAATATACTACAAAAACCAACTTATACTTGTTCAAATTTAACTTTATGGCATATAAAAAGTGATGTTATGACTAGTGTACAAAGTCATTATATAATGTTTCTAGGTTGTATTGCTTTGTTTCCTTCCTAGTCTTGTTTGTAGCCTTGTACTTCTAGCGCCTTGCTAGTTGTCTTTTTTTTATATATACTATCTTTTTTCCATTAAAAAAATATATACATTAGATCGTTATTAGACATTAAAACATATAAAACTAAACTTAACACATTAAACCCAACAAATTAAAAACCATCAGATGTTCCATGCACTAACATGTATTAGTGTGATGAAGAGTAAATTGGGAAATAGCCCAATATTTGGTGTCTTACTATTCATATAAGTTCAATTAATGTTTATTAAATGCATTTTTTGATTTAAAAGGAAAGTTTATCTTCATTAAATGCACTTTATGGTGTGCGGGCACATATTAGAGGGCTTGGTATAGTATCGCCACCATCGGCGTTATCCTTATGTGGCAGCTGCGTTGGTGGCGTTACTACACCCCCACCCACCATTAGCCAACGCCGTTGGGCTCAGCATCAAGCCATCAACACGTGTTGGTGGTTATTTTTTTTTTAAAATTCAAAAACACCCCCCAACAGCCCCTTAAATTTTAAATATTTTCAAAAACAACCCCCCTCCCAACGTTTATAAATGTCTAGTTTTTAAAAAAATTTATTATTTTTTTAAACCCACTCTATATATATTATACCCTAACTTAACCATTTTACACACACAAAACACAAACACTCTCTAAACAAAATGAACCCATACTTTTTTATGAATTCAAATGACGACGAAGAATGACAACCAACCTCTTTCGAAGTCGATGACAAAACCGACGTTTTACTTTCTTCAACAAGCGTACGAGCATTATGAAACTTTGGAAGAAGATGAAATACGTCCCGTGCTTACACGTAACGTTATCCATCGTGGTCGAGAGGGGGTCAAAGATTGTTTGATGGGCGACTATTTTGATGAACCTTGTAAGTATCCTTTATACTATTTTCGAAGAAGATACCGTATGAGCCGAAGACTATTTTTGAAAATAGTCAAAGGCATTAACACTTATGAGGCCGACCCTCTTCCAAAGCACTTTAAATTCTTTAAAGTCCGAGCCGATTGTACAGGTCGAATGAGTCTTAGTGTTATTATGAAATGCACTGCCACAATACGCCAATTGGCATACGGCACCACACCCAATGCGTTTGATAAATATTTGTAAATGAGTGAGCGTACTGCACGTGATTGTCTCTTGAATTTTAGTATGTGTATTATTGACTTGTACATGTCTAAGTATTTAAGAAAGCTAACGTTGGAAGATGTTGAAAAATATATAATCAACATCATACGCGTCATGGTTTTCCGGGAATGCTTGGAAGCATTGATTGTATGCACTGGGAGTGGTAAAATTGTCCAGTATCATGGCAGAGACAATACGGTAGGGGAGATAAAAAAATACCCAACTATAATGGTTGAAGTTGTTGCATCGTAAGATTTGTGGATTTGGCATGCGTTTTTTTAGGGTAGCAGGTGCAAATAATGACATTAATGTTTTAGAGAATTCTCCATCATTTGATGACCTACTTGATGACAAAGCCCCTGTAGCTATGTTTGTGGTAAATGGTGTCGGGTTTGAAAAGGGGTATTACTTAGCCGATGGAATTTATCCACAATGGGCGACTTTCATCAAATCTTTTACGGTTGCAAATGACGCGAAACATAGTTACTTTAAAAAGCATCAAGAAACTGCATGAAAGGATGTCGAGCGTGCTTTTGGTGTTCTCCAAGGATGTTGGGAAATAATATAACAAACGACCCGTCAATACCATGTCAATAGCATACGTCAAATCATGTATTCTTGCATCATAATGCATAACATGATTTTAGAAGATGAAAATATGGCGGTTACTGACTAGAACGAAATGTATGCTAATCCGTTAAGAAATATGCAACGTACATGGGTTGAAAGAAGTGAAACGCACCGTCGAAAAGCAAAAGAATTACGAGACCAAGAAACGCATATTAGTCTTCAACAAAACCTTATGGAGCATATTTGGAATGAAGTTGAACACGAAGACGAAGATGAAGACTTTTAATCGTCGGGGCGTATGTTTTTCTTTTAATTTTTTTACCGCATGTTTTTTTTAATTTTCGAATGTTGTTTTTTAAGTTTTTGTAATGTATAATATTGTTTAGTGAATGAAATATTTTAGTTTGTTAAGAGGGTGTTATGAAAAAATAAAATGGTGGGTCCAAAAAAGTGGTGTTAATGGCGTTATGATTACCTGGATATTTTGGATGTTGGTGTTATGGTGTTAAAGCTGATGTGGCGCTGATGTGTTGGTGTTAATGGTGTTACGGTACCTAGAGCTCTTAGCAAAACCCTTCACACAATTATGCCTCATGTTTTCTCCATATATTTGGTATTTATACTAAAAACTTTGGATAAAATTATTTAAATTATATTTTTATAAACCTCTCATTATACAAGTTCAATATAAATATACGTTACACAAGTTTTATTTCATATTTTCAACAAATTATAATTCTTTGTAAAACCCCGTATTTAAGGTCACTACTTAATTTAAATTTATAATTAATTTTTAAATTTTAAATAATTCATTTTATTATCTTAATCGATTTTTTTAAATCGTCAATTTTAAAACCCTCACGAATCCTACAATTTAAATTTATCCGTTATATATAATCGAGAAATCAACGACTCTGTATTCGGGCCTTGAGTGCCTAATTATTTTTATTTTTAAAATAATTGTCCTTTTTGTATTTTAAATTGCACCCGAGACGAAAACCACGATTTAAGAGAAAGTATCAGATTATAATTAGTAATTGGGTACGGAAACAAAAGAAGTACAACGGTTACCAATCAAAGCCTAACCAAGCCCACCCCAAAAAGGGGAGGCCGGTTGTATAGCTAAGCAAACACACCCTTATAATGTTTTTTAAAAGCCCACTCGTCTTTTGTTTTAGTTATAAGTCGACCCAACCCACTCCCCTCTCTTTTCCTATATAAGCCGAAGCAAAACACACACTCAAACATAATACAACGTTAAAAAAAACCATTCGTCTCCCTTTTCACTCCATGTTCGACGACAAACCCAAGAAAACCACCATCAACTCCATCAAATCTCCATTTAATCTCACCCTTTTTACTCCAAAACATATATAAACTAAGCCCTAATCATCTCCCGTCTATAAAAACCATCATGTGTTTTGAGGAATCTTGATTTTGAAGATTTTTGAGTTTTTAGGGTTTTATTGATTGAAGGCTATAAGGGTTTGATTGTAGTTGTATTTACAAGGTTTGGGTATAGTAGAAAGCTTGTATTTGGATTTGGTTTGGTCTTGGTGAAATCGGAAGCCAACACAACACCCTCTTAGGGTTTGTGTTTGATCATTTTCCTCTTCCATTTAGTATTGTAAGTTATCTCTTAAAACCTTAATTTATTGATTAAGTTTTTATGAAAGTGCATGTTCTTGATTTTGATTTTTATGATCATGCATGTACTTTTTATAATTGATCTTGGATTAATCTTGAATAAGGATGATGTGGATTATTAATTATGTTACCTTGTTATATTTTGGCCTTGCGATGGATTAATTGATGATTTGGATGAGTTTTGATTGAGTTTAGGAGTGATGTTGGGACTGTTTCCAGGTCAGTAGGGAAACGTGGTATTTACTCAAAATTTTTGGTTTAGGGTCTGTACAAAAAAGGCATTTGTGGATAGATATAGGTCTTAGGTACATGTGACGAATTGGACGCTTTTGTAACGATTTCGGAGGAAGGAGTTATGGTCTTTTTACGGTAGAAGGTCAATTCTGGAGTTGTTGTTGGGAAACATGTTTTTCTCTAGAATTTTGTACAGTAGGTTAAGTTTTTAAAACATGGTTAGATAATAGATATCATAAGATTTCTCCTCCATTTTTAATCAACTTCATTTCTATTTTATTTTAAGATTTATGGCCAAAACGGTGGAAGTTAGAAATTCAGTAAGTTTTCTGTTTTGACCTTCTGTTAGTAAAAACTCATTTCCCGTGGATTGGTAAATGGTTTGATTGATTGGCCAAGAGTTCTGGAAACTAGACTCATGTATCTTTCCAAGGGTGAAAACCTCACCTTCATATCTTTTATGGATTAAGAGATATGGTCCTGTGAATGTGACTAAAATTCTGCAATGTAAGTTTTACGCCTTTTCTTGTGAATTAAAAGTGTGACCATTTAGTAAAGATTAAGAATGGCTAAGAAATACTTAGTAGACACTTATTTAGGGTTAAGTGCAGGTCATGCACCTATTTGAAAACTAAAAATACTTTGGTTTAGTCTTGGTGCAATATTGTTCATGTTTTGGATTCTTTAAATAGTATTGTATAACTATTCTATTATAATGACATCATGTATCATTCTAAGTCGCGACTTGATTTATAGGTCTCGAGTAATCTTTGGAGTCATCATCTCATACTTGGTTTCTCATTCGAACATCTACATACGGTGAGTTCATAGCCTCGCCTTTACTACTTTACTTGTTTTCTCAAAACCCGCGAGGGAGATACATGATTGCTTTTATAAAATTGAACACAAATGGTTTTCAGTATGTTGGACCCGAATTGTATGCTAATGCTTGAGTACCTATTGCTAAAGACCCTAATATCGTGAACCATTAACTACCTGTGATGGGTAGATGCTATGGTAATAAATAGGCCTATGGGGTGACTCCCCGTCCGAGGTATGAATCCTTTTGGAACACCCACTTACAACTGATATATTATCTGAGAAGTTATAGGTATATGATAATAATACCTAATCTTTTGGGGGCAAACTACATTTGTATCTTGTTAAAGGGATCGGTTTTCACGAGCTCAATGCATATATATATAAAATTTGTTTGATCCACAAGTTTTCCCGATGATTTAATATTTGTGTTCTAAATCTTAATGTTTAATTAAACCTATGAATTTCACTCAACGTTTGTTGACTTTTTAGCATGTTTATCTCAGGTAATCAAAGCTAAGGACTTGAAGCTTGGGACAAGGAGGAAGTTGCGCTTAAGAATGACTTTTGTTTAAACACTTGATTTCCATTCCTCAAAAATAATGTTCTTATATTTTGTTGAACACTTGTGTCATGTTTCTTTTATATTGGGACAACGCTTGCACTCTGATCTTTCTTTTGGAATGGAACGTGTTTGACAACGTCTCTTTTTGAGTCGTTCTATATAATATATGACTGTTGTACTTATTATTAACACCCCATTGTTGGACCCGAATCATGTATTAAATTGGGGGTGTTAAAGATTGGTATCAAGAGCCATAAGTTATAGAGAACTAGGTCATTTTTTTAAATAAAAAAAAACTAAACTATAACTTTATTTTTCTAATTTTCGCGCGCAAAATACTCCTCGTGGTCCCCGCTCAAGTCATCTTAAGTGATTACCATTTTAGTATTCCTTCTTCATGAATACATTATTGCTTAGTATTTATTAAATAAATACTATAATCTATATTGAGATATACTTCGATAATTAAACTTTATATCAAAGTTTTATTTACATATTTAAATAAATCATTATTAAATTATTTACATGTTTAAATTAACTAATATTAATTTATCATATTCATTGTAATGCATTGCATTCATTCGTATGTTGTATAAATTTTATCTATATTGTGACCTTATACGTATTTATTTTCTGTGTTGACAGATTATCATGGCAAATTTACCTCCTCCAAATAATGATCCGAATGTTCCCGAAGATGAACATGCTCCTGCTCCTGAGCATGCTCCCATTGCTCCTAACCCTGCACCTATTCAACCCAATGACTCTTTAGCTGATGATGATGAAGATCCGGAAGAGGAAGAAGAACCCATCCCTGAACAAGCTCCTGCTGCTCCTGCTAGGTTTGCTCCTCAATGGATTGGTTGGTATGACCCGAATAATAATAATGGATGGTTGATTAAGGATGATGATGACGAAGAAGAAATAGAGGCTGAAGATGATGAGGAGGTATGGGATAAGGACTGATTGATGGCTCCAATCACGCCTCCAAGGGCTATGGTGTTATCAAATAGTACTTATGAGGTGGGTGGACCATCTACCGCCACACCCGAGCTACCATTCCCTGTAGGACGCCCATTTTCTGTGATAGTAGATAGTGTTGTTGTGCATCATGAGGAGATAGGGGGATTGAGTGTCAGGACTGAGAACTTAGAGCATGCACTTGGGAAATTGACAATGAAGACGGGGAAGGTGAGTGATGCCCAGGTGGAGGATAGTATTGCCATAGGAGAAATATGACCCAAGATAAATACTCTGGAGGGACAGGTAGAGGTGTTGACCAACCAACATGATTTGATGATAAACAAGGTAGTGGAGGTTGAGAGTCATGTTCTGAAGATGAAGGATAGGGTGAACACCCATCCATGTGACCAGGTAGTAGGACTAAGAGGGGATGTGGATAGGGTACTCAGATTGAGTCAATAGGTGCAGACTCTAGAGACTGCACTACAGGGGACTATGTCGGAGGACCAACAGCTATGGACTCGTTTGGCTGAGAGCGAGAGTCATGAGAGTATCATGATTTCTTATATTCTGTGGATGGAGAAATGCCTTACTACTCTGGAGGAGAGACTTCAGGGACCATCCCGTGGATGTCAGTAGTCACGTCACTTTATTTATGTTTTCATTAGTTGATTAGGATCTTTTATATAGTTCCACTAAACTGCTAGTGACAGTTAGTGAGGATATGCTGCCGGGTGTATTTTGTCTTTTGTAAACACCAAAGCCGTGTTTGAAACTCGTTGGATGGGTGTATTGGAATCATGGAAACCTTTGATGTATCTTTTGGATTATCGATGTTGTTATGTCATGCTCTTATTATATTCTTGCATTCTTGTAAATCCGTAACCATTGTCGTAATTTAAAACCTCATTGCGATATGTATTGTTATAGTGGTGGTGCATGGATTGATTAAGTTGCTATCGTTGTCTCTGATTTTACTCTATTCTGGTATAACTTGATGTTAAAGTGTTAACGCTTCCCATTGCGATTTCTCTTGTATTCATTATCTTTAATCTCCCTTGTCTTTATCCTAGTGTTCCTTATGCTTGCCGTGATTCGTAGTTCGAAACCACCTTGATGACATTTTGTAAACTATTTACCGCTCGCACACGAATCATTTTAGCCCACTTCTAAAAAATTAATAATGTTAAACAATAAATTATGTCGATTTCATTTTATGAACCAAAAAAATAATAATGTATATATAATAATAAATATTTTTCAAAGGCATTATAATCATCTTGAATATCATTCTAGACTTTTGACGTATAAACCATCATCTCTGCCGTATCAAACGATTTTCCTTTTAATACTTGAACAACTTGCCCTTTTACAAAAAATTTCTTGTCTCACTTTGTGTACGACAACAATTTTGACGAAAACGAGCATGTCATTATTAATCCTCATTTATACATAGCCTGATCACCTATGTATAATTCAGGAGGAATCGTGTCATGCTGGAAAGTAGTCACCCATAAAGTTCTTAAAACCTAACACTCTATTTAAACTTTTTGAGAAACAAATTTAGCACCCTCTCCGATGATCGCTAAGCAAGCAATCCTATTTAACCCGATTCCTCAAGAAAGATCTTGTATCCATCACTACGGGTTCAAATAAATTCTTTCCATTTTCTTCCATTACTATCCTCGTTGTCCATCTCTAATTCGTGCTAATCGATTGACCATAAGTTAGTAGGCTAAAAGCGGATCGTCAAAGTTCTAATTTGGTCGATTCGCACTGAGAGAATCATCCCTGAATTGCTCGAGATGAGTATGTTTTAGATAAGGATAAGAAGTCTGGAATGCCATTAGAATGGACCAGATGTCTCGTCATGGAAAGATTAGTGTGAAACAAGGTCAGAGTATCCGTCTATCATGTAATGGCAAAACCCAGAAGGTTAATGTCAAAAATAGTGAGGTGTCTCAACCGAACGTAATATCTTGCATCAAGGCGAGGAAATACGTGGAAAGAGGTAGCCAATTATTTTTAGTCTACGTGATGGAGAAAGAAACATCGAAGAGACGTTTTGAAGATGTGCCTATAATATGTGATTTTCCCAAGGTGTTTCCTGATGATCTGTCGGGACTTCCACCGCCTCGACATGTCGAATTTAGAATAGACCTTGTGCCAGGAGTCGCACCTGTTGCACACGCTCCTTATCATTTAGCGCCGTCTGAACTGAAGGAATTGTCGGATCAACTAAAGGAGTTGTCGGAGAAAGGATTCATTCGACCGAGCTCATCGCCCTGGGGAGCTCCGGTGTTGTTTGTTAAGAAGAAATATGGATCTTTCCGTATGTGTATCGATTACCGCGAACTAAAAAAGTTAACGGTCAAGAACCGATATCCGCTTCCGAGGATTGACGATCTATTTGATCAATTGCAAGGTTCGAGCATGTACTCAAAGATTGATTTGCGGTCAAGTTATCATCCACTCCGCATTCTAGAAGAGGATATACCAATCACAGCCTTCCAAACCCGATATGGTCATTTTGAGTTCTAAGTAATGCCGTTCGGATTAACCAATGCCCCTGCGGTATTTATGGACTTAATGAATCGAGTGTGCAAGCCGTACCTTGACAAAGTTGTGATTGTGTTCATCAACGACATACTTATCTATTCCAAGAGCAAAGAAGATCACGAAGAACATTTAAAGATTATTTTGGAGTTGCTCAAGAAAGAGAAATTGTATGCTAAATTCTCAAAGTGCGATTTCTGGCTCAATTCAGTGCAATTTCTCGGTCACGTGATCGATAGTGAAGGAGTTCACGTTGATCCCTCCAAAATTAAAGCCATCAAGAATTGGGTTGTGCCTACAACACCAACATAAGTGAGACAATTTCTGGGTTTAGCTGGATATTATTGAAGATTCGTCGAGGGGTTTTCTTTGATTGCCAAACCACTTACTAAACTACCCTAAAAGAACAAGAAGTATGTATGGGGTAAAGATAAAGAAGAAGCTTTTTAGATGTTGAAGCAGAAATTATGTAGTGCACCAATATTAGCATTACCCGAAGGATCAGAGGAGTTTGTCGTATATTGTAATGCATCCATTAAAGGTTATGGAGCGGTGTTGATGCAACGAGAGAAAGTGATTGCTTATGCCTCCCGGCAATTGAAGAAGCATGAAGAGAACTATACGACTCATGATTTAGAGTTGGGCACCGTGGTTTTTGCCCTATGACTTTGGAGACATTACCTGTATGGAACGAAATGTGTTGTGTACACAGACCACAAAAGTCTTCAATACATTTTGGACCAGAAGGAACTTAATATGAGGCAATGCCGATGGATTGAACTATTAAGCGATTATGTTTGTGAAATTCGCTATCATCTCAGTAAGGCTAATGTTGTAGCGAATGCTCTTAGTCAAAAGGAGAGAGAGAAACCGATAAGGGTTAGAGCTCTGGTTATGACAGTTTACCCTGACTTGTCTGAGAGAATACTTAAGGCTTAAACGGAAGCGATGAAGGAAGAAAGAGTGAAGGCAGAGAATCTGGGAAGGTTGATTAGGCCAATATTCGAAATTCGCTCTGACGGAATTTGATACTTTGACAAACGAATATGGTTGTCATTTTTTGGTGGATTACGGGATCTGATTATGCATGAGTCGCATAAATCAAAGTATTCGATTCATCCTGGTTCTGATAAGATGTATCAAGATTTGAAGAAGCTCTATTGGTGGCCGAATATGAAGGCTGATATTGCCACCTATGTTAGTAAGTGCCTGACTTGCGCCAAGGTAAAGGCTGAACATCAGAAGCCGTCAGGTTTACTCCAACAACCAGAAATCCCCGAATGGAAATGGGAAAAGATAACCATGGATTTCATTTCCGGTCTCCCAAGGACCCCAAGTGGTTATGACACGATCTGGGTTATTGTCGATCGGTTAACTAAGTCGGCTCACTTCCTGCCGATGAAGAAGACTGATAGTATGGAGAAATTAACTCAGCAGTATTTGAAGGAAATTGTTTGTAGACACGGGGTGCCTGTATCAATCATATCGGACAGAGATAGCCGATTTGCATCTGGATTCTGGAGATCACTTCAGAAGGCCTTGGGAACCGATGTGAACATGAGCACTGCTTATCACCCGGAGACAGATGGGCAGAGTGAGAGAACAATTCAGACCTTGGAGGATATGTTGCGGGCATGTGTAATTGATTTTGGGAAGAGATGGGATCGACATTTACCTCTAGTTGAGTTTTCTTATAATAACAGTTATCATGCGAGCATTAAGGCCGCACCTTTCGAAGCACTTTACGGACGGAAGTGTAGATCGCCTATTTGTTGGAGTGAAGTTGGAGATAGCCAACTCACGGGGCCTGAGCTAGTTCGAGAGACGACGGAAAAGATTGTACAAATCAAAAACCGCTTACTGACCGCTCGTAGTCGTCAAAAGAGTTATGCGGATGTGAGGCGTAAACCGATGGAGTTTAGTGTGGGGGACATGGTCATGTTAAAGGTGTTGCCTTGGAAGGGCGTGATTCGATTTGGTAAAAGAGGAAAGTTGAGTCCACGGTACATTGGGCCATTCAAGATAATCGAGAGAATTAGTCCTATAGCGTACAAGTTAGAGTTACCTGAGAAACTCCGTGGGATCCATAATATGTTCCATGTCTCTAATCTCATGAGGTGTTTGGCGGACGAGAATTTGATTATCCCGCTTGAAGAAATTCAGCTCGATGATAAGCTGCACTTTATAGAAGAACTAGTTGAAATTATGGATCATGAAGTAAAGCAACTCGAGCAAAGCCATATTCCCATCATTAAAGTTCGTTGGAACTCACAGCGAGGTCCGGAGTTCACGTGGGAATGAGAAGATTTCTTCAAAAATAAGTACCCGCACCTTTTCTTAAATAAGAAGAAAACGAGTATGAGGAATCGAGCACCGGGACGACGCTCCCATAAGGAGGGGAGGATGTAAAACCCCGTATTTAAGGTCACTACTTAATTTAAATTTATAATTAATTTTTAAATTTTAAATAATTCATTTTATTATCTTAATCGATTTTTTTAAATCATCAATTTTAAAACCCTCGCGAATCCTATAATTTAAATTTATCTGTTGTATATAATCGAGAAATCAACGACTCCGTATTCGGGCCTTGAGTGCCTAATTATTTTTATTTTTATAATAATTATCCTTTTTTGTATTTTAAATTGCACCCGAGATGAAAACCACGATTTTGGAGAAAGTATACGATTTTAACTAGTAATTGGGCCCGACATGGTTGTTAAGATCTCGATCCTGATCTTAGGATCTTACGATTTTACGATACTTCAAAGCAAAAATGATCCAGATCCTATGTAGGATCTTTGCTTGCTTAGGATCTTATAGGATCCCGATCTTGACCATAGGATCTTAAGATCTACTACAATCCGATCTTACTTTTTGTCTAACCACGAACTAAAATCTACGAATTTATGGGTTGTGTTTCCTAGATATTAAAAAAAATAACAAGTTCATCTTTTAACATTTTATAATTATACTTTATGACATCATTCATATGAACATTATATAATTTTGTGTTTATGATATATAATAATTTGTAGATTTATATAATATTAGAAAGACTATTGAGAAAATGACATTATAGTAGGATCTTACGATCCCGATCCTACCTTACGATCTCGATCTTGCAAAGACGAAAACGATCCTGGGTAGGATCCCGATCTTGACAACCTTGGGGCCCGGAAACAAAAGAAGTACAATGGTTACTAATCAAAGCCCAACCAAGCCCACCCCAAAAAGGGGAGGCCAGCTGTATAGCTAAGCAAACATACCCTTATAATTTTTTTTAAAAGCCCACTCCTCTTTTGTTTTAGTTATAAGTTGACCCAACCCACTCCCCTCTCTTTTCCTATATAAGCCGAAGCAAAACACACACTCAAACATAATACAATGTTCAAAAAAAACCATTCGTCTCCCTTTTCACTCCCTGTTCGACGGCAGACCCAAGAAAACCACGATCAACTCCATCAAATCTCCATTTAATCTCACCTTTTTTACTCCAAAACATATATAAACTAAGCCCTAATCATCTCCCATCTATAAAAACTATCATGCATGTGTTTTGATAAATCTTGATTTTGAAGATTTTTAAGTTTTTAGGGTTTTATTGATTGAAGGCTATAAGGGTTTGATTGTAGTTTACAAGGTTTAGGTATAGTAGAAAGCTTGTATTTGGATTTGGTTTGGTCTTGGTGAAATAGGCAGCCAACACAACACCCTCTTAGGGTTTGTGTTTGATCATTTTCCTCTTCCATTTAGTATTGTAAGTTATCTCTTAAAACCCTAATTTATTGATAAGTTTTTATGAAAGTGCATGTTCTTGATTTTGATTTTTATGATCATGCATGTACTTTTTATAATTGATCTTGGATTAATCTTGAATAAGGATGATATGGATTAGTAGTTATGTTACCTTGTTATATTTTGGCCTTGCGATGGATTAATTGATGATTTGGATGAGTTTTGATTGAGTTTAGAAGTAGATGTTGGGACTGTTTCCAGGTCAGTAGGGAAACGTGGTATTTCCTCAAAATTTTTGGTTAGGGTCTGTAAACAAAAGGAATTGGTGGATAGATATAGGTCTTAGGTACATGTGATGAATTGGATGCTTTTGTAAAGATTTAGTATGGAGTTATGGTCTTTTTACGGTAGAAGGTCAATTTTGGAGTTGCTGTTGGGAAACATGTTTTTCTCCAAAAAACATTATAGTAGGTTACGGTTTTAAAACATGGTTAGATAATAGATATCATAAGATTTCTCTTCCATTTTGAATCAACTTCATTTCTATTTAATTTTAAGATTTATGGCCAAAACGGTGGAAGTTAGAAATTCAGTAAGTTTTTTGTTTTGACCTTCTGTTAGTAAAAACTCATATCCCGTGGATTGGTAAATGGTTTGATTGATTGGCCAAAAGTTCTGGAAACTAGACTCATGTATATTTCCAGGGGTGAAAACCTCACCTTCATATCTTTTATGGATTAAGATATATGGTCCTGTGAATGTGACTAAAATTCTGCAATGTAAGTTTTACGCCTTTTCTTGTGGATTAAAAGTGTGACCATTTAGTAAATATTAAGAATGACTAAGCAATACTTAGTAGACACTTATTTGGGGTTATGTGCAGGTCATACACCTATTTGAAAACTAAAAATACTTTAGTTTAGTCTTAGTGCAATATTGTTCATGTTTCGGATTCTTTAACTAGTATTGTATAACTATTCTATTATAATGATATCATACATCATTCTAAGTCGCGACTTGCTTTATAGGTCTCGATTAATCTTTGGAGTCATCTTCTCATACTTGGTTTCTCATTCGAACACCTACATACGGTGAGTTCATAGCCTCGCCTTTACTACTTTACTTGTTTTCTCAAAACCTGCGAGGGAGATACATGATTGCTTTTATAATATTGAACACAAATGGTTTTCAGTATGCTGGACCCGAATTGTATGCTAATGCTTAAGTACCTATTGCTAAAGACCCTAATATCGTGAACCGTTAACTACCTGTGATGGGTAGACACTATGGTAATAAATAGGCCTATGGGGTGACTCCCTGTCCGGGGTAAGAATCCTTTTGGGACACCCACTTGCAACGGATATATTATCTGAGAAGTTATAGGTACATGGCAATAATACCTAATCTTTTAAGGCAAACTACATTTGTATCTCGTCAAAGGGATCGGTTTTTACGAGCTCAATGCATATATATATATAACTTGTTTGATCCACAAGTTTTCCCGATGATTTAATATTTGTGTTTTAAATCTTAATGTTTAATTAAACCTATGAATTTCACTAAACGTTTGTTGACTTTTTAGCATGTTTATCTCAGGTAATCAAAGCTAAGGACTTGAAGCTTGGGACGAGGAGGAAGATGCACTTAAGAATGACTTTTGTTTAGACACTTGATTTCCATTCCTCAAAAACAATGTTCTTATATTTTGTTGAACACTTGTGTCATGTTTCTTTTATATTGGGACAACGCTTGCACTCTGATCTTTCTTTTGGAATGGAACGTGTTTGATAACGTTTCTTTTTAAGTTGTTCTATATAATATATGACTGTTGTACTTATTATTATCACCCCATTGTTAGACCCGAATCATGTATTAAATTGGGGGTGTTAAATTCTTTAATGTAAAAAATGTTTTAGTGCATACTTTTAGTGTGTACATTGGAGTTAAATTTATCCAATGACTATGTTGTGACATTTACGTAAAAAAAATTAGAACTAACTTCTTCCCCAGCTTCCACCCCTAGACCTTGACAAACCCACTTCTTGACCCACACTCGTCATATAAAAACAGATATAATAATACCTCAAAGTACCTATTGCACCGTGGGTCCTATGTTTAGAGTGTTGGTTTGTTTTGATCGGTAGTGCTATTGGTAGTGGTTAATGCATTGAAAACAAAAAAAATACCTTTTTGAGAAAATTTGAAGTGGGGTTTCAGATGTTTTTTTATGTCTTGTGTGAAAGTGAAGGGATAGTGAAAGTTAAGATCACTAGTGATACGTTGATTTTGTTTCTAGAAGATGTTTTATAGTTAAGTTAATCATGGTCTATCAAAATAATTACTATTATTTAACATATTTTCTATTAAAAAATAATATTTACCTACTTTTTAAAAAAGAAAAAAAATTATTTAAATTATCCTTCTCGATCAGTCTATGAAAAAAAGATTACAGCCGTCTTTTGCAAAATAATAAATGTCCATGCATGGAATATAAAACATAAAAATCACATCAGTCTATAAAAAACAAGTCTACAAAAAATTCAAATGAGTCGTAAAAAAACCTATCTACCTTTTTTTGACACTTGTCCAAATTCTAATGCAGTCTACAAATCTTTGTTTTTGGCCATAGCGCAATACATTGGAGCAAAATAATTTTAATGCAAGCATATATTCTTTTAATATTCTTTTTTCATAGTGTAATAAATTAAACAAATAGTAAGAACCGCTACCCAATACACAAAGGTCTAGGGAAACTTTTATGATTTTTTTCGACTTGTGAAGAAAGCAAATTACACGACAAAACATTAAACATGTATCTATATTGTGTGACAGTAGTTCCAAATACGCGAGTGTTTGATAGTAGTCCCAAATATGCTAGTACGGAATATATGATTTGCCATGTTTGTTAGGCCAATCTTGTAAGGACAGTAGTCCCAAATATGTTAATAGTTTATAAAAAGTGATGTTATGTAACCAGTGTCTAAAGACATATTCCGTAATGTTTTAATTAGCGAAATGCATTCAACACATTCTCTCAAAAACTAAACATTTGTAAATAGTAGTTTTTTGTTTGTAGATAGCTTAAACTAATGACACATATATATATAAGTGAATAGTAGGGTTATCTCAAATTGGCACATAAGGACAAAGGTGGACAAAGGTATTAATGATGATTAGATACAAGGACTTGAAAGTGGTAGAGGGTTCCAAATTGTAAAACGAATCATGGCCACAAAATTTTGAATTGTTGTTCCTTAACCAAGGTTACTACTCCATGGTGATTAGATACAAGGACTTGAAAGGGGTAGTTTTTCCTTAATCCGCTATTAAAAGGGGATTTTGAAAGTTGCAATTAGAAATACATGCACTATAAATAAAGTACTTATCATCACCTTTTAAAATACTTATAAAAAATATGAAACCGATTGTCACTTAAAAAATAAAAAGTAAAATAATGAACTAAAAAACAAAACAACCAACAAAGATCACATATTAAACATATGATCACTTTTCAGGTCAAATTGCGGGTCACTTTTTTTATAATCAAAAACCCGATTCCTCCGACCCGATTACCCTACACGATAACACCCCTTTACGCAAATATAAAATGTATTATTATTATTTTAATGTTTGAATGGTGCGAAAAATAAACATAATTTAATCAAATTATTAATATTTGTATAAAAAGTGTATATTACTCCATAGTTTATTAAATAATAATATGCAGTACATATTTCTCAACCCAAGGTTACTAACTTATTGAAAACCAACTAGTACTAGTTCAAATTTAACTTAGTGCATATAAAAAGTGATGTTATCAATGTCCAAAGACATGATGTTTTAGTTAGCAAAATGCATTCAACACATTCTCTCAAAAACTAAATAAACATTTGTAAATAGAAAGGTTATAAAAATAGAAAAGGAAGAATTGATCCTTATATGGATAAAGTATAAACGACTAATGACATATGTGTAAGAGTAAATAATAGGGTTATCTCAAATTGGCACATAAGGACAAAAGTGGACAAATGTATTAATGGTAATTAGATAGGACTTGAAAGGGGTAAAGGGTTCCAAATTGTCAAACGAACCATCCCCACAAAATTTAGAATTGTTGTTCCTTAACCCAAGGTTACTATGGAAATTTAGTTACTACTAACTTATTGAAAACCAACTTGTACTAGCTCAAATTTAACTTAGTGCATATAAAAAGTAGGGGTGGCAATCGAGTCGTGTTCATGTTAACCTGTTCGGGTTCACGAGTTGGCGGGTTGTTATAACCTCCCATTTATTAGTCGTGTCAAAAACCTCAACCCTAACCCATAACTGCATAGTACGTGTAACCCGTTTGTGACCCATTTAACCTTTTTAATTAAATAGATCATACAGTTAATAAGGTTAGTCGTTTGTCAATTTAGCTAATTTAAATGCAAAACATAATATAAGAATCTAAAAATGATAAACAAAGCATACAAATAATCATGCGATAATTTCAATGATATGTGAGTTATAATTGTAATTCACTCCTATTGAGTACATAACAAAATACATTGAATCAAAATCCAACATAAAACTCAAGTTATATATTTTATTTTTAGAGATTTATATATACTTAAATGAGTTCTCATATTGACCTGTTTAATACTTACTCAACCCAAACACGACCTACTTATTAAACGGGTTAGGCGGGTTGACCTGTTTTTGACCCAAACCTGTTTATCCGCAACCCAAAAACTTTGTGTCAGGTTCATGTCATTATCGTGTCGTGTCGAAAATTGGCACCCCTAATAAAAAGTGATGTTATGTAACTAGTCTCCAAAGATTCCCTCGAAAACTTGGTCTGCCAAGTCTATTGAAATAACTGACGAAAGTCCTGTTCAGAGATTGCGTTAGACCTCGGTTATTGTGCTCTTAGGGTTAATGCCAAATCTACCGTATAGCGAATTCATAAGGATCTTGTACACATAAGACAAGGCATCATTCCCTGACTTTTTAGCTTCTAACCTGCTTTCAAAGAGAGAGCTTACAAACTCCCTGAATGGGCATGGTGAAAGCCGACGACATAAAGAAGAAAAAAAAAAGAAAAAAGAAAAGACCATCAATGAGAAGGTCCATGCCTTCTTCCAATTGTTTTGCCAATGATGGAGCCATTCCATCGAAAACAAAGTGTTTTAGTTAGCGAAATGCATTCAACACATTCTCACAAGAACTAAATAAACATTTGTAAACAATACTCGTAGTTTTTTGTTTGTAATAAATAGCTTAAAATTTATAAAGATGATACAAAAATAGAAAGGGAAAATTTGATTCTTATATAGATAAAGTATAAACTAATGCCTCGTGTAAGGGTGAATAGTAGGGTCATCTCAAATTGACACATGAGAAGAAAGGTGGACTTGTATTAATGGTAGATATACAATGACTTGAAATTTAGTTACTATGAAAATTATAACGCGCGCGCGAGACTGTAGGACTCACCTTAAATAAAGCTTGTTATATAAAAAAGTCGTGAATAAGTTAAAGTTTAAGGTTGGGTTTGTAACATTTAGCATACTTCAGGGTGCGTTTTGAAAATTGTTTTTTTAAATATATATATATTAAACTTAAACATTTTGTATAAAATCGTACGCATGTCAGAAGCATTTAAATATTAGGATCATTTTGTTCGCAATTCGACGATCTTTTCAGCGACATTTTTTTCAAAATTAATCTGTAGATATGCACTCAATAATTGATAAATAAAGTTTTTAATATAAAAAAATTGTAAATAGGTTAAAGTTCAGGGTGCGAAATAAAATTTGTTTTTTTAAAATATTTTTATTTTTCATCTTGGCTTTGTAACATTTACTATACTTTAGGGTGGGGTTTGAAAATTGTTTTTTTAATATATATACTAAACTTCAACATTTTTTTATAAAAGTGTACGCATGTCAAAAGTATTTCAATATTTGACTCGTTTTGTTCGCAATTCGACGATTTTTTTAACGGCATTTTTTTCGGAATAAATCGATAGATATGCGCGCCATTATTGAAAAAAAAATTATGTAAAAAAGACGTAAATAGGTTAAAGATAAAAGTGTGTTTTGAAAATTGTTTTTAAAAAATTAGTTCTTTTAGCTCATACATATAGTATAATATTTTTTTTCTTTTTTTTCCTTGTATTGAGTGTCGTGCACAATAGGATTTTTTATACAACAAATCAGGTACTGTGCCCTGCACTTTAATTATATTTATTATTATATAACTAGTACTAATTATTGAAAGCCAACTTGTACTTGTTCAAATTTAACTTTATGGCATATAAAAAGTGATGTTATGTAACTAGTGTCCAAAGTCATTATATAATGTTTTAGTTAGCGGAATGCATTCAACAAATTCTAACAAAAACTAAATTAACATCTTAAAACAAATAAAGATAATACGAGTACACATTAGTTCTCGAGACGTTTCTAGGTTGTATTGCTTTGTTTCCTTCCTAGTTTTGTTTGTACCCTTGTACTTCTAGCGCCTTGTTAGTTGTCTTTTTTTATATATATTATCTTTTTGCCATTAAAAAAAATATACATACATTAGATCGTTATTAGACATTAAAACATATAAAACTAAACTTAAAACACTAAACCCAACAACTTAAAAACCATCAGATGTTCCATGCACTAACGTGTATTAGTGTGATGAAGAGTAAATTGGGAAATAGCCTAATATTTAGTGTTTTACTATTCATATGAGTTCAATTAATATTCATTAAATGCATTTTTTGATTTAAAAGGAAAGTTTATCTTCATTAAATGCACTTTATGGTGTGCCCAGTGGGCACATATTAGAGGGCTCGGTATAGTAATGCCACCACCGGCGTCATGCCAATGTGGCAGTTGCGTTGGTGGCGTTACTACACCCCACCCACCGTTGGCCAACGCTGTTGGGCTCTGCGTCAAGCCACCAGCGCGCGTTGGTGGTTATTTTTAAAAAAAAAAGTTCAAAAACACCCCCAACAGCCCCTTAAATTTTAAATATTTTCAAAAACACACACCCCCCAACGTTTATAAACGGCTAGTTTTTTAAAAATTCAATTTTTTAAACCCACTCTATATATATTATACCCCAACTTAACTATTTTACACACACAAAACATAAACACTCTCTACACAAACACTCTCTACCCAAAATGAATCCATACTTTTTTATGAATCCAAATGACGACGAAGAACGACAACCAACCTCTTTCGAAGTCGATGATGAAACCGACGTTTACTTTCTTCAACAAGCGTACGAGCATTACGAGACTTTAGAAGAAGATGAAATACGTCTCGTGCTTACACGTAACTCGATCACGATGGTGTTAATGGTGTTACGGTACCTAGAGCTCTTAGCAAAACCCTTCAAACAATTATGCCTCATGCTTTTCTCCATATCTTTGGTATTTATACTAAAAACTTTTGGATGAAATTATTTAAATTATATTTTTATAAACCTCTCATTAAACAAGTTCAATATCAATATACGTTACAAAAGTTTTATTTCATATTTCTAACAAATTATAATTCTTTAATGTAAAAAATGTTTTAGTGCATACTTTTAGTGTGTACATTGGAGTTAAATCTATCCAATGACTATGTTGTGACATTTCTGTAAAAAAAATTTATAACTAACATCTTCCCCAGCTTTTACCCCTAGACCTTGACAAACCCACTTCTTGACCCACACTCGTCATACAAAAACAGATATAATAATACCTGAAAGTACCTATTGCACCGTGGGTCCTAAGTTTAGAGTGTTTAATGCATTGAAAACAAAAAAAATACCTTTTTGGGAAAATTTGAACTAGGGTTCCAGATGTTTTTTATGTCTTGTGTGAAAGTGAAAGGGATAGTGAAAGTTAAGATCACTAGTGATACGTTGATTTTGTTTCTAGAAGATGTTGTATAGTTAAGTTAATCATGGTCTATCAAAATAATTACTATTATTTAACATATTTTCTATTAAAAATAATAATATTTACCAACTTTTTAAAAAAGAAAAAAAATATTTAAATTATCCTTTTCGATCAGTCTATGAAAAAAAGATTCCAATCGTCTCTCGCAAAATAATAAATGTCCACGCATGGAGCCCACTTTTTCATATAAAACAAAAAAATCACATCAGTCTATAAAAAACGAGTCTACAAAAAATTCAAATGAGTCGCAAAATGATTTTTTTCGACTTGTGAAGAAAGCAAATTAAACGATAAAAACGTTAAACGTGTATCTATATTGTGTGACAGTAGTCCAAAATATGCGAGTGTTTAACAGTAGTCCCATATATGATAGTACGGAATATATGATTTGCCATGTTTGTTAGGCCAATCTTGTAAGTACAGTAGTCCCAAATATGTTAATAGTTTATAAAAAGTGATGTTATGTAACCGGTGTCTAAAGACATATTTTGTAATGTTTTTTATTCGATCCAAATAGTCTATATATAATTAAATATATATATCCTAAATATCTCAAACTAATTATAGTATAGTAAGTATCCCGTTTGATAAGAAAATTGCTTGAGGACAAACAAAATTATATCTCTCGGATGTCGTATCCCGACGAGAAGTGAATTTGAATTTCACAAAAGTATTTTGTTTGATGCTTGAATAACAAGAATTTTTGTTTTTGATTACTAATTCTAAAAACGCAAAAGAAAGCAAGTAAAAGAACGGAATCAAATAAGGCAACTACAATTAAACTAAAAACGTAAACAAGAAAGTAAAACCGCGACTAATAAGCAAGTATGACAAATTTAAGCCCTATGAACGCAAATTTAATTTTAATAAATCTTAAATGACTAAAAATGATTTTCAAAAAAAGAATTATATTTTTTTGGTTTTTATTTTATTTATTATGAATTAAAAATGATTTTAATCTAAAAAATTAATTAAAACTAGTAAACTACTCCTAAAAATTCTAGAAAATTTATGGAAAGTAGAATGGATTGAGTAGAATCTAAGAAAAAAATACTAACTTGAAAAATTGCTTAATGAATAAGCACAAAATAAGCAGATAAGCACGTATAAGCTAAATCCTAAAAATGACCTTAAGTACAATATAAAATGGAATACTACTGGATAAGTCCCAAGGGCACAGTTGGTTAGTGTGTGTTGTGTTGAGGTGTATGTGTGTTAAGGGAGAGGTCACAGGTTCGAATCTGTGGCTTCGTCTTTTGCAAAAATTATTTTTTTTATTTTTCTTTTTGAAACTAAAAAAACAGCTAGAATAAGCAAACTTTGTAAAAAGGAATTTTTATGAAACTTGTTAATAAGCAGGAAAGAGCTTAAATGAATGACAGTTGGCTTAAAAGAGCTCTCAAGCTAGAATGCATAAACTATTTAAGCAAAAATGCTTCTATAAGCTCAACTTTTGAACAAATAAGCACTAAAGACCTAAATCCTAACTTAATAAGCAAATCTGAACCTAGAATAAGCAATTCCAATAGTCCAATAAGCTCAGAAATCCAATAAGCTTCATGCTAAAAATAGTTACCAAACAGCCTAAAGAGGGACTTTCTAGCTTATTTTTAAGCTACTTAATGGAACCTCATGGAAAAATGATTTGAAAAACCTTAAAGCATATGCTAACAATTATCTAAATCAACAATCAAAAATTATTTTGAAAATCTAACAAGCTAAGAAAAGGCTAAAAGAAAAAACTAGTTCAGACAGTTTAACTATTTTTTGGATTTTTGAGATTTGAAAATGCCTAAATGCAGCCTTAAGATTAAGCTAGAAAAAGCTAAAATAAAAACTTAAAAAGTAAAAAACAAATGAAGATTGATGTCTAATAAGCTTATATTATCAATATCAGACCTAAAAACTAGTTTAATCTAATCAAAATTTGATTTTGAAAACTGTTTTTTAGTTTTGAAAATGATAATATGACAGATTTGACTACAAACTAAAATTGCACTTACATAATCATTCTAACTCATTTCTACTGCATTTTGATCCTTCAACAAGCAATAAAACAACACCTAAAAGCTATTTAGAAATATCCAAATCTAACAACCTTAATATTGCACAAATTCAACACAAATTCAGACTAAGATTAGATTAAACCTAAAAACTAAGATCCAAACTCTAACCTCTTAAGAAAACAAACTTTTAAGCTTAATCTTAGCTTGCCAAAACTGGTTTGAGCACCAAAACTAGTTTTAACCTTATTTTACCACATTAAAATCCTTATGCCAAACACTCCTTTAAAAGTTGATTTTCCATTTTTAAACTACACAGTTTTGAAATAAGCTCAAACTTGCAATGACAGATATGTAACCAAGCAAATTAAGGATTAATAAGCAATTACTAATAGATATTAAGCAACAATAAGCAAAACAATAAGCTAAACATTAATAAGCTATTATTTAAGTAAAAATAAGAAAATAGAACTTGTACCTTTGTCCCAGCCAAACAGGGACTCAGCTGCTCATTTAGAGCTTAAATCTACAAGCACTAGCTTGTTTTCACAAGCTAGTGAGGTCTATAATCCCTTCCATGATTGGCTTATCATCCACAAATTAAGCTGAGGTAATTTGGGGGGAGGATTTAAATGATTAACAAACTCAGTTAAGCTTTTGAGAGCTTAACTGAGTAGAAACAAGCTTATGTAGTAAATTAGAACTTATGAGAGCTTATCAAGAGCTTATGATCACATTTACCAAAATTGCATTAAAGTAAAACTTGATTTAAAACACGAAATTAAATGAAAACTAACTTTTATTGAAATTTAAGTGGTTACAATACTTGAAAAGTGAAATACAATCGAATCAAAGCTATAAGCTACTAAAAAGCTACTCTATACTACAAGCTTAATCTAAAATTCTCCTCTTAACTTTGTGATCAAGCCCTCTATTTATAGGGGTAAAGAGAACCTTCTAGCCTTCCAAGACGCTCCCCCAACTCTAATCTTGGCCCTTCAATCATAACCGCCACTAATCTTCAATCATTGAGCTGTTGGATCAAGTACACGCCTCTTTAGCCAATTATAATGCTGAGGATTGCCAGCGTGGCTAATTTGATATGTCAGAGGTGTCAGGGCATCCCTTCTAGAAGCATTATAGAGCATGTGATTTGGTGGATTAGGAATTTACCATGTTTCATTGTGTTCATGTATATGTAAAAGAGAGGGAAAGTAAAAACATATACAGTGAAAGAGTACTTTGACCCGCGTTGACCCAACGGGATATAAAAGGGGTCTTGGGCTTTTTAATTTTTTTGTGGTTCAGGCCAGGGAATGGGGGAAATGGGTTATGGTTAATGGAATTTTGTATTTGGATAATAGATTATAAATTTCAAAGGCTTTGGTTTAAGTTTAGGCTTGTGGGCTGACCCA
>BQNB010088845.1:0-27555 GCA_026074375.1 Tanacetum coccineum
CGCCCTAGACAAGACTCGAACATGAGACCTTGCCTAGGAGGGTAAAACCTTCATACCATTGGACCAAATGCCCGTTGGTTACTACATTCTTTATTGAGTCGTACAACTGTGTCCATACATGCTCCCCCCATGGAAAAACATTCCAAGCCTTAAGATTTTCAACCAACCCAAACAGAGAATCATCCACCGGGCATGTAAACAACCTACCCATAAAGATAACCTCTAATGCTAAAATAAGGCAAAGGCGTACTGAGTCTTCGTCACATAGGTTTCCAAACATCACTTCATCCTCAATTACACCAAGAACATCTAAAATGGTTACAACTAACCCAACCTTATGCGGGAACACCCTATTATGAAACTTCAAATCAGCAGAGGTATATGAACAAAACCTTATTGTTCCAAATCGCATACCGGTAATCAGAGCAAGCTCTGGCCTACCAAAATGCAGACTATGACCTTCAACATAATATATCAGTGGCTTATCATTATGATACGCATCAACTTTATGCTGTTTCAGTAGCATATAATCTATGAGTTGCGGTTCATGATCAAAATACATTATATCCAACCAACGTCCGAAACAAGTACTCCTAAACAACTTTCGTCGCTTAATATCTAACTTTTGGTATATTAACCAAAAGTAGTTCAATTTACTTGTAATAATGACTTTTGAATCAATTTCCTGAAATACAATTTAATAAAGCAACAATCAAGATCTTTTCTACTAAATAACGAACTTCAACAAATAACCAACCATACAACATTAACTTAATGGCAGTAATCACAATCTGAATCTGCTATTTTATCTAAAACCTTAACAAATTATAAAACGAATAACAACAATGGACTAACATGTAGTAGGCACCAGGTAAATCTATTTTCAGACCTAATCTTAAACAGTAAATCTATTTTCAGACCTAATCTACTTACCCTTGAATACCACATTTTTCCGATCAAAATTGAAGAACAACAACTGTTGTTGAAGACGACTATGAGGTGTTGATGAAGACTGGAGAGAGTGGAGAGAGCGGGAGAAGATGAAGTAGATGATAATGGTGAAAAGAGCTGGAGAGAGTAGAGAGAGCGGGAGAAGATGAAGTAGATGATAATGGTGAAAAGAGCTGGAGAGAGTGGAGAGAGCGGGAGAAGATGAAGAGGATTTCTCTCTGTATGAATTAAGTGTGTATTATACACACACTAAATATTACGATTAATGAAATACCATAAAATTAAAAAACATAAATATTATTAAAAACTACACCCACTAAGTAGTTGCCCAAAAAAATTATTATTTGGTTGCCCTAATGTACAAGTTGCCACAGTACTAATTTAACATAAAATGGGATCTCAGCAGGAAATGCGAAGGTTGCTTAAAGCCAGCTGGCCGATAGGCGAAAGAGAATAAACTAGTTCTGATCTGAGTAGGCTCATAACATAATAGGGAATACCCTAACCCTGGGAACCGGGGCCTGGCTATCTTTCATTTGCGGTCGACGTTCCGGCAAAGTGTGTCCGTCGACAGCTGAATGTTTCGATCTGGTTCGATTCATGGTCTCATCTTATAATACCTAAGGAGCTAATGAAAGTCTTTTAGTCAAATTAAACTGTAAAATTATTAAAAAACTAGTTGACCAAAGTACAGTTGTCCCAAAGTGTACAAGTTTCCCTATACAAAACATGTATAAATACCTTACACATACCTTACACATCTCTTACACACCTGGACACATGTCAATTTCTTATTAAGTTGCTCAGTTGCCATGTTTTGCTGGGTTAGTTTGAGAAAAGAACATTGAAAAGGTGAAAGAGGCATTTTACTTTTGGTTTTGGACTCTTTTAAGAATTAGCCTTTATATAACTGTACCATGAACATTTTTATCAAAAGACCGATTGCAACAGTACCAAGGAAAACCCACTTCTGATGTAAACAAAGAAGGCCGACATGTCTACTACAAGTATATGTTTAAACATAGGGTGTTATTATTGGTACTCTTGGCCTACCATAAAGTACTAAAAAAATACAAAACATGTTTTTTTGTCTCTCAGTTTACAGCGCAACAAAGTCTTTTATCAGTTTTTGTTCTGTATTTTTTGTCAATTTCATATTTTTGACTTGTTAAACTTTATAATTTTTATTCCGCACTTTCAGTTTTATAGTTTTATAATATAAACAAAATTATAAAAATTATAAAAAAATCAAAAAAAGGAAAAAACAAGAGTGACACGAATGGCTTGTTAGAGAGGTATGTATAACTTACCCCTTAAAAATAAGGACCAATGTGTACAAGGTCGTTTGTGTTCCAAAGTCAAGTTTATTCTACCGTCCAAGCCTGCCTCTAACTTCCAACTACCTAGCATCATTAATTATTGATTGATGATATAACCTAATATGACAAATAACCATTAATCAGTTCTAATAATATATGTACGTTAACTATCTTAGTTTTGTCATATCGCTATAAACTGTTAGGAATAATATTACAACTATATTGAAGATTATAATAAACGTGATTGAGGCCTGCAAATCGCAATGTCCTAAAACATAATTTCGTTCGTACAACGTCTATTTTGAGGATAAAGCAATCAATTGAAGAAAAAACTTGAATCTATCGAATATAATATAGCTTAATGATGGATTTGGAGAGTATTTTCTATGTACTTGATGATGAAAACATTGGAATGATGACTCTATTTATAAGGAAACTCGTGACTCTTCGAATGGTGACATTGGTTCATAAAAAGGTGCAATTAGCGACAACTTAGCGACAGAAAAACCATCGCTAACTGACACAAACAGAACAGTCGCGATGGTTGGCATAGTGACACCCTTTTAACGTAAATAACCGTCAGAAAAACTGTCACTAATGTCTAATAATACTTTATATGTTTCAACAATACCCCACATTTTCAATTCAAACACCAATAATACCCTACATTTGAATAGAAAATAAGATAATTTAAAGTTACTCATTATTCTATTTCTATCAAATGCAATATGATATGCATCAGATAAGGTGTCTTTTGGACTTGAACATTTCCTAGTGAGTACTTATCAGATATACTTTATGGGTAGTGAACATTAGTCTAGAACTAACCACGTTGTATAGTAAATCGAGACAATGAGTATCACACATATCATATCTATGCAATAACAGATTCTTATCGTTGTGTTCATATCGGTCGTGAACATATCCTTATTCATGAGATTTTTAGAGAACTTAGCCATCTGGTTCCCAAAGATGTGACCACACATCAATCCCGTATAGGTAATGCCAATCAAGAATATTCCGTAGTATTCCGCTGTAAAAGTCATTAGCATTATTAAAAATTAAAATTCAGCCCTTAATCATCAACGGAGAATGTCACACCCCGACAATGGCAGAAACTCAGGAATGCAACATAATGATCAATCATAACACAAGATACAAAATAGATAAAACTACATTGCATAAGCTTCAAGTGCTATGAAGACCATCAACCTCGAAAAACCTCAAGTGATGTCCCAAATCGCAACTAAAATCCATAATCTCTTACAATTATTCAAATGCCCACACCGGGATCCATAATCCAAATTTAATCCAAAACATACAAATACTAGAATCAAACAACAAGCAAGCAAGACTTCACATGAAAATCCACTCGGGATACTTCTAAGTCTGCTAACACAATCACCAAACTATTCTTCTTTCACTTCACCTGAAAATGATACTCGAAAATGTCAACAATAATGTTGGTAAGCTCGTAGGTTTGACCTTAAACCCAAAAGTTATGCCAATATTTCAACAGTGGACAATAGTGCTATATGACAGTGAATATATGCAAACAACCTTAGCATCACCGCTAATCCATAACCATATGTCACTTACGCACCTAAAGGGCCTACCAACTAGAGAACTAAAATTAAGGCAGGATCACACACAAACCTGGGTAGGCGTACAGTTCCAATAACCACACAAATACTGGGTAGGCGTAGCCATCCGTTTTAAACAATCATACAACATATAATATTCACATAGCAGTCATAAGCACGTAACTTGTCCCAAAAACAAAACCACTTTTCGCACAGATCAATTCAAAACATTTCAAAACACATTTGAGTATCATTTTCCCCCAACGGAAAAAACAGTAAAAAATGGGGCTATGAGAACTCACCTTAAGAAAGTCTTTAGCAACCAAATCTCAATCACACAACAAATGCAACGCCGCCCGCACATGACCTAGTCCAGTTAATGTACCAATTTAATTATCAAATTCCAAAACGATCTTCACGTTTGATGCATAGAGTTTAGACGCGTTGTACAATTACCCAAGACAATTTGGTGGTGTGATGGGTGACGACATATCTCCACAATCATATCAATCTCATTACTTGGTAATACATACTTATAATATACATAAATATTTATAATTAATAAATATATCTCGACAAGTCTATTCAGTAATCTTAGTCACTCCAAACTAATCATAACACGGTTGAAAATGAAACGTTTTCTCATAATAAACATATCCGAGAAGTTTCGAGAAAAATTATATTTTTCATCTTTTAGTGAATTTATTTAATAAATAAAATAATTAAATAATATTTTATTATTAAAAATCAAAAATCATGTTTTTAGGAAAATTTCTAAGTATAAACTTTTTACGAAATTTTGACATGACCCGTACGTTCTTACAACATTTTCCAAGGTTTCAAACCTTATTTTCGACACTTTTACTAAATTCGACACTTTTTGACAAAATTCCAAAAATCTCAAACTTTAAAGTTTAGTAGAACGTTTTCCCAAATATAATTCAATGTCACTTCGTAAATACATTTTCACTTTCAAAAGTCCGTCAAAACTCTCATAACTACTAAATATTGCTTATTGAGCTTTAAGGCCCAACAAGGGTCCATTAAGATATTTATAAGTCCAAAATACGATCCAAGTCCAATATACGATCCAAGTCCAAAATCAAGATCCATTTACATATATAAGTATATACTTATAACTAGAAAATAATCCGGACCACAATAAGCCTTCCCATTAAGCCACGGCTTAAATAAACTTATTGGGCCGTGAGCCCATATGCTCAAAAATACGTATATTAAGCTTAAAAATAAGCTAGTAAGCTACGTATCGCATTTGGTTACTACCATAAGCCTTAAAAATAGTCCACAAACATACGCCATAACAACAATAGTCAAAATCACCTTTTTAGTGATTTTGAGGAAATTTCGTGGCTTATAAGCCCAAAATAAGCCAAGAAATAACTTTAAAATAAGCCCGAATAAGCTATACAAGATATTATAAAAAATAAGCTATCTTTCAACATATATTATTCAACCATCACGGCCACAATATCAAACCTACAAAAAACCTCTTTTTCCTTTTTACCATACACGAACCAAACACCACCCTTTTATTCATTTCACTTTTAGAAATCGATTTTCACAACGATCAACTTGTACAACTAACATCTATGCATCAAAATAAACCCAAAAAGACAAACAAAATTTAAATTTGAAAACTTACAAGAAAATCTTAAAATTTGTATTTTTCGACACGAACTGGACAACCCAAACGTTGTTTAAATGAATACCCAAATACTCGTATCAACCTGAAATATCACGTTCGCGATCAAAGTTGGAAAATTTATGGTGGATTGGTGATGGTTTAGGGGCGGACGAACACACACACACACATACACACACACACACACACTTGAGTGTGTGTTTTATTTTTTTGTAAATGAAATGGATTATGATCAAATGTTTCTAGTGGAAAGCATATAAATGTACCACTCCTAGACAAGTTAGCTAAAATTAAGCCATTTTGTTCCCCTCTTTGACTTCTTGACCGACCATGGATCCAAGGTGGTCTCGGGCCTTTCTTTTCGTGTCGGGATAACTGAAATACTCGTAAAACTCAACTCTAAAATTTACCCCAAAGTTAATTAGTATTTTTATTCACTTTAAAATTACTTTTCCATTAACCTAGAGTATTTACGCGACATATTTCCACTTTAAACCTTTTCAAAACTCATATGGACATTAACGGACGTGTTAGACTCGTTTTTCGGCATTTCTCAAAATTCACGGATCAAACCACCCGGAATACAATTAACACAATAATACCTTCCAAAAGGGATTATTAATCATAATAAACCACAATTCATCACAATACTTATAAAATCACCATAATTCTCATAAAAATCACCACCGTCAACACGGTACAAAATCTGAATAATCTGACAAAAGTCAAATAGTCAAAGGACTATTTATGAAATATTTTAAACACACAAAGGGCAAAGGTTACATTCTACCCCCCTTAAAAAAAAATTGACCCCGAAATTCAGCTACTAACATTACTAAACAAATGCGGGTACTTCAATTTCATCTGATCTTCATGTTCCCACGTGAATTCAGGGCCATGTTTTGAATTCCACCGAACCTTGACGATGGCAATCCTACTACGCTTCAACTTCTTAAACTCTCTTTCCAAAATTTCCACAGGCTCTTCTACAAAATTCAACTTAGCATCAACTTGATATTTTCATCCAATAAGGCACTTGTAGTGTTGATCTATCCAAACACTTCTTAAGTTCGACACTGGAAAGTGTGGTCATGCACACCATTCAACCTTAGGCAAATCTAACCGTAGGTGCCACAGGCCTACATTTCTCAATAATCTTCAAAAAGGTCCAACAGATCTAGGTGCTAACTTCCCTTTATGTCCTAAAGCAATACCATAAACACCTTTCGCAAGCTACACTTTGAGCAAACAAAGTCACCTACAATGTAAATTCTAGAGGCTTCCTCCTCCTATCAGCATAACTTTTCTGACGATCACGCGCAGCCTTAAGTCTATCCTTATATCCTGCGAGATCTTCTTATAGTCCTCTTCACTAGACTCAGGTCTTATCAACTGACCTTCTCCAACCACAACCTACATAATTGGTGAATGACACTTTCTACCATACAATGCCACAAACGAAGCACATCTCACACTAGCATGATAACTATTGTTATACAAAAACTTAACCAACGGAAGATGAACATCCCAACTTCCTCCGAAGTCAAGGACGCACACTCTAAGCATGTCTTCCAAGGTCTGAATAGTATGCTCACTCTGAACATCGGTCTGAGGGTGATAAGCCGTACTCATGTCTAAACGGGTTCCTAATGCCTCTTGCATTGACTGCCAAAACCTTGATGTGAAACAACTATCACGATCCGATATAATCGAGATCGGCACACCATGTCTAGAAACTATCTCATTCAAATATAATCTAGCCAACCTTTCCATCTTATAATCCTCACGCATAGGTAGAAAATGAGCAGACTTAGTCAATCGGTCCATAATGACCCAGATTGTGTCATGCCCACTGCTAGTCCTAGGTAACTTAGTCACAAAATTCATAGCTATTCCTTCCAATTTCCATACGAGAATCTCAGGTTGCTGGAGCAAGCCAGATGGCCTTTGATGCTCAACCTTAAATAATAATACATCTTATCAGCACCTGGGTGTACAGAGTACTTCGACTTATGAGCTTCAATCATTATCAGGGTTCTCACCTCACCCTTCAAAGGTACCCATATTCGATCCAGGTAGTACAAAGTCTCATCACTTCTCTGTTCTATCATCTCATCCAAACCTTTCTGTAATCTTGCAGACTCATCCACAGCCTCTATCTGAGCCGCCAGTATCCTATCCTTGATACTCGACTGAAGGATCATATTCATAGCTCTAACTCTCTTAGGCTTTACTCTTTCCTTCCTACTTAAGGCATCAACCACCACATTCGCCTTACCAGGATGGTAGCGAATTTCACAGTCATAATCACTAAACAACTCTATCCAGCGACGTTGTCGCATATTTAACTCTCTTTGACTAAAGATATGCTGAAGGCTCTTATGATCTGTATAGATGACACTCTTAGTCCCATACTATTAATGTCTCCAGATCTTAAGTTCAAACACAACCACACCCAACTCCAAATCATGGGTAGTATAATTCTTCTCATGAATTTTCAACTGCCTAGATGCATAGGCTATCACCTTACCTCTTTGCATTAACAAATAGCCAAGTCCTATCCCGGACGCATCACAATATACCACAAAGTCTTCTGGTCCATCGGGGAGAGCTAGAACAAGCGCATTACACAACTTATCCTTCAAGGTTTGAAATGCCAATTCCTGTTCCTCACCCTAATTGAAAATCTTACACTTTTGAGTCAAGATAGTAAGAGACTTAGCTATCTTAGAAAATTTCTCAATGAACCTACGGTAATATCCAGCCAATCCTAAGAACGAACGAACCTCAGTCGGAGTTCTAAGGGCTTTCCAATTCTTAACAGCTTCAATCTTACTAGGGTCTACATAAATCCCATCACCATTTATCACATGCCCAAGAAACTGCACTTCTCTTAGCCAGAATTCACACTTAGAAAACTTAGCATACAGTTTCTCCTTTTTGAGCAGTCCCAAGACTAACCTTAAGTGTTCTACATGCTCCTCTCGAGTCTTAGAGTAGATTAAGATATCGTCTATAAACACTATCACAAACTTATCAAGATAAGGCCTACAAACTCTATTCATCAAATCCATAAATACCACTGGTGCGTTAGCCAGACCAAAGGGAATTACAGTGAACTCGAAATGTCCATAACGAGTTCTAAACCCAGTATTTGGAATGTCATCCTCATGCACTCTTAGCTGATGGTATCCAGACCTAAGATCTATCTTCGAGAAAAACTACGACCCTTGCAATTGATCAAATAGATCATCAATTCTAAGAAGTGGATAACGATTCTTAACAGTCAACTTATTCAACTCTCTATAATCAATGCACATCCTAAAAGAACCATCCTTCTTCTTTACAAACAATACTGGTGCTCCCCAAGGTGATGGGCTTGGTCGAATGAAACCTTTGTCTTAGAGTTCCTTGAGTTGTCCAAATAACTCATCATATTCAGAAGGTGCCAAACGATAAGGAGACTTTGCTACCGACGTTGCTCCAGGGGTTCACTCAATCCGGAACTCAATTTCCTGAATAGACGGTAATCCAGATAGATCATCCGGGAATACCTCAGGAAAATCTCTAACCATAACAATCTCTTCTTGTTTTATTTCACTAGCCTTAGCACTCATCAAGAGTCTCGCTTTCTCTTCCGGTCTCTCTCCTAATACTCTAAGCACCTTGCCATCTGGTAGTGGTATCCTCACTACCTTTTCGTGGAAAATTATTTCAGCCTTATAATTAGACAACCAGTCCATACCTATAATCACATCAAAACTTCCATGTCCAAAAGGTATCAAATTGATGTCAAAGACATGACCCTCGATTTCTAGTTTACAATCCTTAATAACCTTATCAATCTCTACTAGCTGCCCGCTAGCTATCTCATTCTCATATTTGAAACCTAAGTCGCTGGGCTCTAAGTCTAACAGAGGTATAAAAGTAGTAGAAACAAAACTATAGTCGGCACCAGAGTCAAATAAGGTAGTGGAAAAATGATCGTTTAAAGTAAACATACCCGTCACAATGTTCGGATCCTGGCGAGCTTCCTCTGCTCCCAACATGAATGTCCTACCCCTAGCCTGGTTCCTTTGGTTCCTACGACACTGACCCTCATTATTAGCAACAACTTAATTTAGACGATTTTCTTTCGGTCCTTGTGCCATATTCAATCTAGGACAAACTGACCTGACATGGTCGGTACTACCACACTTATAACATGCTCTAATAGTTGGGTTTCTAGCATTGACAGGATTCACATTCCTCAGCACACCTCTACAATCCTTTGCCAAATGACCCGGGCGGTTACAGTTGAAGCATGTACGACAAGGCCCTCCGGGTGTATGGTAGGAGTTGCAGGTGGTACACTTGGGCCAAGTACCCGTATTCTCTCTGCTTACAGGGTTTACAGTAGTAGCAAAAGGATTCCCAGTCCTAGTCCTCTTATTATTATCCCTACCATTCTTATCCTTGCTAGGTTCTCCCACATTTCCTCTTTTCTCAACATTCTTAATTGATCCATTTCTAACAGCCTCATCGGTCAGTGCATCAGAAATCTGCACAGCCTTCTGTATAGTCTTTGGCTCCGTTGATGCCACCATCCCACAGATCTGTTGAGCAAGGCCATACATATACCTCTTAATCATCTTACTTTCAGGAGTTACTAAGTGAGGAACTAACCTCGCCAACTCATGAAACCTATCAGTATACGCAGCATGGCTAGCCCCGACCATGGCGTGATTCCACAACTCAGTTTCCAACTTTTGCATCTCATAACTAGGACAAAACTCTTCTATCATCACAAACTTAAAGTCATTCCATGACCTACTAACAGCAACTTCCCGGCTTAGCGTGCGGATCTAAGAGTTCCACCACGTTAAAGCCTTACCTACAAATGAACCAGCAGTGTATTTCACTTTTTGATCAACACTACAACCACTCATATCATGCACATACTACATTTTCTCAATCTAACGAGTAAGAACTACAGCACCTCCCTTACCATCATATTCCTTAGGGTTACAAGCTAAGAACTCCTTATATGAACAACCTACCCGGTTGCCATTCACTAACACATTCCCAACGTTCTCTTGAACGTTCTCATTAACCACATTACCATTCTGATTTCCAACATTTCCTCGGTTACTAACCAGAGCTAGCATGGCGGGTAAGAGGTTCTGTAATTGTTGGGCAATGATCGTTGAGAAGTCGGGTGCTCCCCCATTATCTCCCTCTACATTCCCATTGACTCCCTCTAGACCCCTATTAGCTCCCATATCTTGGTCATTTCCTTGACCATTTCAACATTACCTTCCCTAGGTCTTCTACCCCTTTCACCTCTACCAACCCGTACACCCGTTCCCCCTCCTCGTGATTCGGCAATAAGTCACACCCTGACAATGGCAAAAACTCAGGAATGCAGCATAATGATCAATCATAACACAAGATACAAAATAGATAAAACTACATTGCATAAGCTTCAAGTGCTATAAAGACCATCAACCTCGAACAACCTCGAGTGATGTCCCAAATCGCAAGTAAAATCCATAATCTCTTACAATTATTCAAATACCTACACAGGGATCCATAATCTAAATTTAATCCAAAACATACAAATACTAGAATCAAACAACAAGCAAGCAAGACATCACATGAAAATTCACTCGGGATACTTCTAAGTCTGCTAACACAATCACCAAACTATTCTTCTTTCACGTTCACCGAAAATGAACACGAACAGTCAACAATAATGTTGGTAAGCTCGTAGGTTTGACCTTAAACCCAAAAGTTATGCCAATATTTCAACAGTGGACAATAGTGCTATATGACAGTGAATATATGTAAACAATCTAGCATCACCGCTAATCAACAATCCATATGTCACATAAGCACCTAAAGGGCCTACCAGCTGGAGCACTAAAATTAGGGCAGGACCACACACAAACCTGGGTAGGCGTACCCATCCACTCCAATAATCATACAAATACTAGGTAGGCGTACCCATCCGCTCCAAACAATCATACAACACATAATATTCACATAGCAGTCATAAGCACGTAACTTGTCCCAAAACAAAACCACATTTCGCACAGATCAATTCAAAACATTTCAAAACACATTTGAGTATCATTTTCCCCTAACGGAAAAACCAGTAATAAGTGGGGCTACCAGAACTCACCTCAAGCAAGTCTTTAGCAACCTAATCTCAATTACACAAGCAAATGCAATGACACTCGCACACGACCTAGTCCAGTTAATGTCCCAATTTAATCATCAAATTCCAAAACAATCTTCACGTTTGATGCATAGAGTTTAGACGCGTTGTACAATTACCCAAAACAATTTAGTGGTGTGATGGTTGACGACATATTTCCACAATCATATCAATCTCATTCCCCGATAATACATACTTATACTATTTAGAGAAAATAGATAAGTAATATAAGTAGATATTTATAATTAATAATTATAAATATATCTCGACAAGTCCATTCGGTAACCTTAGTCACTTCAAAATAATCATTATATGGTTAAAAATGAAACGTTTACTCATAATAAACACATCAGAGAAGTTTCGAGAAAAATTATATTTTTCGTCTTTTAGTGAACTTATTAAATAAATAAAATAATCAAATAATATTTTATTATTTAAAATCAAAAATCATGTTTTTTGGAAAATTTCTAAGTATAAACTTTTTACGAAATTTTGACATGACCCGTACGTTCATACAACGTTTTCCAAGGTTTCAAACCTTATTTTCAACACTTTTCATAAATTCGACACTTTTCGACAAAATTCCAAAATCTCAATCTTTAACGTTTACTAAAACGTTTTCCCCAAAATACCGTTCAATATCACTTCGTAAATACATTTTCACTTTCAAAAGTCCGACAAAACTCTCATAACGACTAAATATCGCTTATTGGGCTTAAGGCCCAACAAGGGTCCATTGGGACATTTTAAGTCCATAATACGATCCAAGTCTAAAACCAATGTCTATTTACATATATAAGCATATACTTATAAGTATAAAATAATTCGGACGATAATAAGCCCCCCCATTAAGCCACGGCCTAAATGGACTTATTGGGCCGTGAGCCCATATGCTCAAAAATACGTATAATAAGCTTAAAAATAAGCTAGTAAGCTACGTATCGCATTTTGTTACTACCATAAGCCTCAAAAATAGTCCACAAACATACGCCATAAAATAAAATAGTCAAAATCACTTTCCTAGTGATTTTGAGGAAATTTTGTGGCTTATAAGCCCAAAATAAGCCAAGAAATAACTTAAAAATAAGCCCGAATAAGCTATACAAGCTACTATAAAAAATAATCTATCTAGCAACATATATTATTCCACAATCACGACCACAACATCAAAACTACAAAAACCCTATTTTTCCTTTTTACAACCCACGAACCAAACACCCCTTATTTTGTCCGTTTCGCTTCCAAAAATCGATTTTCACAACGATCAATTTGTATAACTTTTATCTATGCATCAAAATAAACCCAAAAGGACAAACAAAATTTAAATTTGAAAACTTACAAGAAAATCTTCAAATTTGTATTTTTTGACACGAACTGGACAACCCAAACGTTGTTTAAATGAATACCCAAATACTCGTATCAACCCGGAATATCACGTTCTCGATCAAAGTTAGAAAATTTATGGTGGATTGGTGTGGTTTTAGGGCGGAACACGAACCACAACACACCACACCACTGAGTGTGAGTTTATTTTTTTGTAAATGAAATGGATTATGATCAAATATTTATATTGGAAAGCATATAAATGTACCACTCCTAGACAAGTTAGCTAAATTAAGCCATTTTATTCCCCTTTTTGACTTCTTGACCGGCCATGGATCCAAGGTGGTATCGGGCCTTTCTTTTCGTGTCGGGATCACTTAAATACTCGTAAAATTCAATCGTAAAATTTACCACAAAGTTAATTAGCATTTTTAGTCACTTTAAAAATACTTTTCCATTAACCTAAAGTATTTACACGTCATATTTTAACTTTAAACCCTTTCACAACTCATCTGGACATTAATGGACGTGTGAGACTCGTTTTTTGGAATTTCTCAAAATTCACTGGTCAAACCACCCAGAATACAAATAACACAATAATACCTTCCAAAAGGGATTATTAATCACAATAAACCACAATTCATCACAATACTCATAAAATCACCATAATTCTCATAAAATCACCACCGTCAACACGGTACAAAATCTGAATAAACTAACAAAAGTCAAATAGTCAAAGGACGATATATGAAATATTTAGAACACAAAAAGGGCAAAGGTTACATTCTACCCCCCTTAAAAAAATTTTGACCCCGTAAATTCACTACCTAACATACTAAACAAATCCGGGTACTTCAATCCCAATCTGATCATTCATGTCCACTGAATTCCGGGCGCATGTTTTTGATTCCACCGAACATGACGATGCAATCCTACTACGCTTTCAACTTCTTAAACTCTCTTCCAAAATTTCACAGCTCTTCTACAAAAATTCAACCTTAGGCATCAACGAATTTCATCCAAAGTGCACATGTAAGTTTGGATCATCCAACACTTCTTAAGGTTTCGAACGTGGAAGGTTCATGAACACCATTCAACTCTTCAGGGCAAATCTAACCGATAGGCCACAGGGCCTACATTTTCAATAATCTCAAAAGGTCGAACAAATCTAGGTGCTAACTTCCCTTTCTTCCTAAAGCATACCACACCTTTCCAAGACGACACTTTGAGCAAAACATAGTCACCTACAGTAAATTCTAGAGGCTTCCTCCTCTTATCAGCATAACTTTTCTGACGATCACGCGCAGCCTTAAGTCTATCCTTAATCTGCGAGATCTTCTTAGTAGTCTCTTGCACTAACTCAGGTCCTATCAACTGACCTTCTCCAACCACAACCCACATAATTGGTGAACGACACTTTCTACCATACAATGCCACAAACGAAGCACATCTCACACTAGCATGATAACTATTGTTATACAAAAACTTAACCAACAGAAGATGAACATCCCAACTTCCTCCGAAGTCAAGGACGCACACTCTAAGCATGTCTTCCAAGGTCTGAATAGTATGCTCACTCTGAACATCGGTCTGAGGGTGATAAGCCGTACTCATGTCTAAACGGGTTCCTAATGCCTCTTGCATTGACTGCCAAAACCTTGATGTGAAACAACTATCACGATCCGATATAATCGAGATCGGCACACCATGTCTAGAAACTATCTCATTCAAATATAATCTAGCCAACCTTTCCATCTTATAATCCTCACGCATAGGTAGAAAATGAGCAGACTTAGTCAATCGGTCCATAATGACCCAGATTGTGTCATGCCCACGCTAGACCTAGTAACTAGTCCACCAAAATTCATAGTTATTCCTTCCAATTTCCATACGAGAATCTCATGTTGCTGGAGCAAGCCAGATGGCCTTTGATGCTTAACCTTAAATCAAATATACATATTATCAGCACCTGGGTGTACAGAGTACTTCGACTTATAAGCTTCATCCATTATCAGGGTTCTCACCTCACCCTTCAAAGGTACCCATATTCGATCCAGGTAGTACAAAGTCCCATCACTTCTCTGTTCTATCATCTCATCCAAACCTTTTTGGAATCCTGCAAACTCATACCACCCCCGATCCACCCTCCGAGACCCACCTCCCAATACGGAACCGAACCCATCCAAAGCTCATCCCACCAGAACAAACACCTCTATCTGAGCCGACAGAATCCTATCCTTGTTACTGCGACTGAAGTGATCATATCATAGCTCTAACTTCTCTAGGCTTTTACTTTACTCTTTCTTTCCTACTTAGAGCATCAGCAACCACATCCTTACCAGGATGGTAGCGAATTTCACAGTCATAATCACTAAACAACTCTATCCAGCGACGCTGTCGCATATTCAGCTCTTTCTGACTAAAGATATGATAAAGACTCTTATGATCCGTATAGATGACACTCTTAGTCCCATACAAATAATGTCTCCAGATCTTAAGTGCAAACACGACCGCACCCAACTCCAAATCATGGGTAGTATAATTCTTCTCATGAATTTTCAACTGCCTAGACGCATAGGCTATCACCTTACCTCTTTGCATTAACACACAGCCTAGTCCTATCCCGGACGCATCACAATATACCACAAAGTCTTCTGGTCCTTCGGGGAGAGCTAGAACAAGCGTATTACACAACTTATCCTTCAAGGTTTGAAATGCCAATTCCTGTTCCTCACCCTAATCGAAAGTCTTACACTTCTGAGTCAAGATAGTAAGAGACTTAGCTATCTTAGAAAAGTTCTCAATGAACCTACGGTAATATCCAGCCAATCCTAAGAACGAACGAACCTCAGTCGGAGTTCTAAGGGCTTTCCAATTCTTAAACACTCCAATCTTACAAGGGGTCCCTACATGAATCCCATTACCATTTATCACATGCCCAAGAAACTGCACTTCTCTTAGCCAGAATTCACACTTAGAAAACTTAGCATATAGTTTCTCCTTTTTGAGCAGTCCCAAGACTAACCTTAAGTGTTCTACATGCTCCTCTCGAGTCTTAGAGTAGATTAAGATATCGTCTATAAACACTATCACAAACTTATCAAGATAAGGCCTACAAACTCTATTCATCAAATCCATAAATACCGCTGGTGCGTTAGTCAGACCAAAGGGCATTACAGTGAACTCGAAATGTCCATAACGAGTTCTAAACGCAGTCTTTGGAATGTCATCCTCATGCACTCTCAGCTGATGGTATCCAGACCTAAGATCTATCTTCGAGAAAAACTACGACCCTTGCAGTTGATCAAATAGATCATCAATTCTAGGAAGTGGATAACGATTCTTAACAGTCAACTTATTCAACTCTCTATAATCAATGCACATTCTAAAAGAACCATCCTTCTTCTTAACAAACAATAATGGCACTCCCCAAGGCGATGAGCTTGGTCGAATGAAAACCTTTTCTTAGGAGCTTCCTGTGATATCCAAATAACTCATCATATTCAGAAGGTGCCAAACGATAAGGATACTTTGCTACCGACGTTGCTCCAGGGGTTCACTCAATCCGGAACTCAATTTCCTGAATAGACGGTAATCCAGATAGATCATCCCGGGAATACCTTAGGAAAATCTCTAACCATAACAATATCTTCTTGTTTTATTTCACTAGCCTTAGCACTCATCAAGAGTCTCGCTTTCTCTTCCGGTCTCTCTCCTAATACTCTAAGCACCTTGCCATCTGGTAGTGGTATCCTCACTACCTTTTCGTGGAAAATTATTTTAGCCTTATAATTAGACAACCAGACCATACCTATAATCACATCAAAACTTCCATGTCCAAAAGGTATCAAATTGATGTCAAAGACAAGACCCTCGATTTCTAGTTTACAATCCTTAATAACCTTATCAATCTCTACTAGCTGCCCGCTAGCTATCTCATTCTCATATTTGAAACCTAAGTCGCTGGGCTCTAAGTCTAACAGAGGTATAAAAGTAGTAGAAACAAAACTATAGTCGGCACCAGAGTCAAATAAGGTAGTGGAAAAATGATCGTTTAAAGTAAACATACCGTACACATGTTTGGGGATCTGTCGAGCTTCCTCTCTCCACATGAATGTCCTACCCCTACCTGGTTTTTTTCTTGTTCCTAACGACACCTAGACCCTCATTATTAGCACAACTTAATTTAGACGGAATTTTCTTCGTCCTGGTGCCATATTCAATCTAGACAAACTGACCAGACATGGTTCGTACTTTACCACACTTAAACATGCACTAATAGTTGGTTTCTAAGCATTGACATGATCACATTCCTCAGCGTACACCTCTACCATCCTTTGCACAAATGACCCGGGCGGTTACAATTGAAGCATGTGCGACAAGGCCCTTCGGGTGTTTGGTAGGAGTTGCAGGTGGTACACTTGGGCCAAGTACCCTTATTCTCTCTTCTTAAAAGGTTTACAGTAGTAGCAAAAGCATTCCCAGTCCTAGTTCTCTTATTATTATCCCTACCATTCTTATCCTTGCTAGGTTCTCCCACATTTACTCTTTTCTCAACCTTCTTAATTGATCCATTTCTAACAGTCTCATCGGTCAGTGCACCAGAAATCTGCACAGCCTTCTGTATAGTCTTTGGCTCCGTTGCTGCCACCATCCCACGGATCTGTGGAGTAAGGCCATACATATACCTCTCAGTCATCCTACTTTCAGGAGTTACTAAGTGAGGAACTAACCTCGCCAACACATGAAACCTATCAGTATACGCAGCATGGCTAGCCCCACCAGGCGAGATTCCACAACTCATTTCAAACTTTTTGCATCTCATAAACTAGGACAAAACTCTTTCTATCATCAACAAACTAAAGTCATTCCATGACATACTAACAGCAACTTCCTGGCTTAGCGTGCGGATCTAAGAGTTCCATCACGTTAAATCCTTACCTACAAATGAACCAGCAGTGTACTTTACTTTTTGATCAACACTACAACCACTCATATCATGCACAGACTACATTTTCTCAATCTAACGAGTAAGAACTACAACACCTCCCTTACCATTATATTCCTTAGGGTAACAACTAATGAACTCCTTATAAAAACAACCTACCCGAATTGCCATTCCACAGTAAACACATTCCCAATGTTCTCCTGAACGTTCTCATTAACCACATTACCATTCTGATTTCCAACATTTCCTCGGTTACTAACCAGAGCTAGCATGGCGGGTAAGAGGTTCTGTAATTGTTGGGCAATGATTGTTGAGAAGTCGGGTGCTCCCCCATTATCTCCCTCTACATTCCCATTGACTCCCTCTAGACCCCTATTAGCTCCCATATCTTGGTCATTTCCTTGACCTTTCAAATCATCAACATGCTCAACATTACCTTCCCTAGGTCTTCTACCCCTTCCACCTCTACCAACCCGTACACCCGTTACCCCTCCTCTTGATTCGGAAATAAGTCGGCCATCACATCGGGTCATCACTCGGGAATGCAGCATAATGATCAATCATAACACAAGATACAAAATAAAGAAAACTACATTGCATAAGCTTCAAGTGCTATAAAGACCATCAACCTCGAACAACCTCGAGTGATGTCCCAAATCGCAAGTAAAATCCATAATCTCTTACAATTATTCAAATACCTACACAGGGATCCATAATCTAAATTTAATCCAAAACATACAAATACTAGAATCAAACAACAAGGAAGCAAGACTTCACATGAAAATCCATTCGGGATACTTCTAAGTCTGCTAACACAATCACCAAACTATTCTTCTTTTACTTCACCTGAAAATGATACTCGAAAACGTCAACAATAATGTTGGTGAGCTTGTAGGTTTGACCTTAAACCCAAATATGTGTCAATAAATCAACGAGTAACAATTGTGCTATATGATAGATATATAAGCAGACAATCAGGCATCACCGTTAATCAACAATCCATTTGTCACTTATGCACCTAAAGGGCCTACCAGCTGGAGCACTAAAATTAGGGCAGGACCACACACAAACCTGGGTTGGCGTACCCATCCGCTCCAATAATCACACAAATACTGGGTAGGCGTACCCATCTGCTCCAAACAATCATACAACACATAATATTCACATAGTAGTCATAAGCACGTAACTTGTCCCAAAAGACGAAAAACTCACGATTTTTTGTTCGCGACGGGAGGGGGTGGAGATCAATTCGTAAAGAAAGTGGACAAGAGCCAGCGATGTTTAGTAGATTGGGCGAGTCTGGGAGACCACCTAGACGTGGAAGCGCGAACACAAGAAGGAACAAACACAGGGGGACGTTCTGACAGTAGTAGCTGCGAAGGCAGATGCAAATGTATCATTGTGACGCATAAGGCTAGAGTCGGACTCGGGACAGTCTTTCTCACAAGCGTGACATGTTCTGAATTGGGCCCACTATGGGGTTGTGGGTGTAAGGCGGCAACAAGCGCCTTGGTGTTTGGATTAATAGTACGGCGTGGGAGTTTATCAGATGTCGCCAATTACACTGAGAGCATCGTATGTGCACAGAGAAGCTAAGAGGCGGGGGTGAAATTGTGCAGATGGCTGAGGTCTATTCATGTGAGTGATATAGGTACGTTTTGAGTATGAAGCGTGCTACTTTCCCTGATAATACATACTTGTACTATTTAGAGAAAATAGATAAGTAATATAAGTATATATTTATAATTAATAATTATAAATATATCTCGACAAGTCCATTCGGTAACCTTAGTCACTTCAAAATAATCATCATACGGTTAAAAATGAAACGTTTACTCATAATAAACATATTAGAGAAGTTTCAAGAAAAATTAAATTTTTCGTCTTTTAGTGAACTTATTAAATAAATAAAATAATTAAATAATATTTTATTATTTAAAATCAAAAATCATGTTTTTAGAAGAATTTCTAAGTATAAACTTTTTACGAAATTTCGACATGACCCGTACGCTCATACAACGTTTTCCAAGGTTTCAAACCTTATTTTCAACACTTTTCATAAATTCGACACTTTTCGACAAAATTCCAAAATCTTAATCTTTAACGTTTACTAAAACGTTTTCCACAAAATACCGTTCAATATCACTTCGTAAATACATTTCCACTTTCAAAAGTCCGACAAAACTCTCATAACGACTAAATATCGTTTATTGGGCTTTAAGGCCCAACAAGGGTCCATTAGGACATTTTTAAGTCCAAAATACGATCCAAGTCCAAAACCAAGGTCCATTTACATATATAAGCATATACTTATAAGTATAAAATAATCCGGACCACAATAGGCCCTCCCATTAAGCCACGACCTAAATGGACTTATTGGGCCATGAGCCCATATGCTCAAAAATACGTATAATAAGCTTAAAAATAAGTTAGTTAGCTACGTATCGCATTTGATTACTACCATAAGCCTCAAAAATAGTCCACAAACATACGCCATAACACAAAATAATCAAAATCACTTTCCTAGTAATTTTGAGGAAATTTCGTGGCTTATAAATAAGCCAAGAAATAGCTTAAAAATAAGCCCGAATAAGCTATACAAGCTACTATAAAAAATAAGCTATCTAGCAACATATATTATTCAACCATCACGACCACAACATCAAAACTACAAAAATTCTCTTTTTCCTTTTTACAACCAACGAACCAAACACCCCTTATTTTATCCATTTCGCTTCCAAAAATCGATTTTCACAACGATCAACTTGTACAACTAACATCTATGCATCAAAATAAACCCAAAAGGATACACGAAATTTAAATTTGAAAACTTACAAGAAAATCTTCAAATTTGTATTTTTCGACACGAATCGGACAACCCAAACGTTGTTTAAATGAATACCCAAATACTGGTATCAACCCGGAATATCACGTTCTCGATCAAAGTTGGAAAATTTATGGTGGATTGGTGGTGGTTTAGGGGCGGACGAACACACACACACACACACTTGAGTGTGTGTTTTATTTTTTGTAAATGAAATGGATTATGTTCATATGTTTCTAGTGGAAAGCATATAAATGTACCACTCCTAGACAAGTTAGCTAAAATTAAGCCATTTTGTTCCCCTCTTTGACTTCTGGACCGGCCATGGATCCAAGGTGGTCTTGGGCCTTTCTTTTCGTGTCGAGATCACTTAAATACTCATTAAACTCAACCGTAAAATTTACCCCAAAGTTAATTAGCATTTGTATTCACTTTTAAAATATTTTTCCATTAGCTTAGAGTATTTACACGTTATATTTTCACTTTAAACCCTTTCACAACTCATCTGGACATTAACGGACGTGTCAGACTCGTTTTTTGGCATTTCTCAAAATTCACGGGTCAAACCACCCGGAATACAAATAACACAATAATACCTTCCAAAAGGGATTATTAATCACAATAAACCACAATTCATCACAATACTCATAAAATCACCATAATTCTCATAAAAATCACCACCATCAACACGGTATAAAATCTGAATAAACTGATAAAAGTCAAATAGTCAAAAAGACTATATATGAAATATTCAAAACACAAAAGGGCAAAGGTTACAAATAAACATATAAAAATTCATTTTAGGAATGGGCATACTTATGTGTTAGTACTTTTTGAGCTTCACTTAACTAGTTTTCCTATTGAACCTAGTCCATGGGTTCTCTAATTTAGATAGGTTAGGTTTCCGCCGAGTAGTCACTCATTGTGTTGGCTTTAAGCCCATACCCCTCAATATAAATATGACTTGTTCTCTAAAAAGTCATTTTGTCAAAGGTCAGGTATATTTTCCTTTGACTTTACATAGTCGATGGAAGTGATTCCATTTCTTAACAAGTCCTTTATCGTATTGTAGCGTCATCTTATATGTCTTGACTTATCGTTATAGATGTGATTCTTTGCTCTAGTAAGAGCAGCCATACTATCAAAATGTATACACATAGCAGTCATAAGTTTTGGCCACAAAGGAATACCCTCTAGAAAGCTTCTAAGCCGTTCAGCTTCTTCAAAGGCTTTATCTAAAGCTACAAATTCTGCTTCCATAGTTGATCTAGTATTAACAGTTTGTTTAGATGATTTCCATGATACAACAGCCACTCCAAGTATAAATACATAGCCACTTGTGAACTTGCCTTCATTATGGTTAGAAATCCAATTGGCATCATAGAATCCTTCTAGTACAGGATGATATTTAGTGTTATGTAACCCATAAGCCATTGTATGCTTAAGATATTGAAGTGCCCTAACTAGTGTATCCCAATGATCTCTACAAGGGTTATGTGAGTATCGACTAAGTTGACTTACACTATATGCTAAATCTGGTCTTATATAATTCATTATATACATCAAGCTTCCTATAACTTGTGTATATTGTAACTGAGATACATTTTGTCCTTTGTTCTTCTTCAGTTGAACCTTAGGATCAAAGGGAGTTACAACTGTTCTATCATCATAGTGCCTAAATTTCTTAAGGGTCTTCTCAATGTAATGAGATTGGGTAAGGATGTATTCATTAGAATTCTTTTGAATTCTAATACCAAGAATGACATCAGCTTATCCCATGTCTTTCATATTAAATGAAGAATGAAGCATTTTCTTAGTTTGGTTGCTAACATCCATATTTGTTCCCATAATCAGCATATCATCCACGTATAAACAAATAATGACAAATGAATTTTTGTATTGTTTAATATAAACACATATATCACATTCATTTATTTGACATCCATTTGATAAGAGAGTGTTAACAAACTTTCTATGCCATTGCTTTGGAGATTGTTTAAGGCCGTAAAGAGATTTAATCAATTTACAAACCTTATACATTTGACCTTTGACAACAAACCCCTCGGGTTGTTGCATATAGATTTCTTCATCTAATTCACCATTTAAGAACGCAGTCTTCACATTCATTTGATGTATAATCAGGTTGTGAATTACTGCTATTGCAATCAATGTTCTTATAGAGGTTATCCTTGTAACCGGTGAATAAGTATAAAAGAAATCTTGACCTTCTTTTTGACGGTATCCTTTGGCTACTAAAGAGCCTTATACTTCTCTATGGTATCATCAGGTCTTAGTTTCTTTTTGAAGATCTACTTATAGCCTATTGGTTTATGTCTTGAAGTTAGATAAACCAATTTTCATGTATTGTTATGTATAATTGAGTGTATTTCACTTTGAATAGCCTGATAACATTAAATATTTAATACTTTTTGGTATCAAATTCCCTATCAAAATGCGTGTAATTATCTCATAAATGCTTGAAAATGGTACTTAATCACTTATATCTTGTTTTTAGGAAGAAATTGAGCATTTATGCAAGAAACATAGGATTTGGACACAAAAACAAGCAAATATGGATTTTCAAGACATTTTACGGCGTAACCATCCCGCAAAGGTTACGCCGTAACATAATTAAGGAAAGAATGGTCATCACCAAGGTTACGACAAAATCGCTTGCAAAGTTTACCCCGTAATAGATCTTATTATGGAATGATGAGTCATCCGAGTCAGCATTACGGCATAACAAGGAGATGAAGTTACGCCGTAACATCAATTTTGCCTACGATAAGGAAGCCTACATCAGCATGATTACGGCGTAACCACACATAAAGGTTACGTCGTAACAAGTTTGAAAAAAATAAATAGAGCCCTTATTCTGCATATTCATCATCAACCCTTCTACCACAACATCAAGGGGCGAATCAAGCTTCTAAAAGTCGAAGAAATCTATTCGAAGTCCAAGGGAGAAAATCACTTTACTTACTTTTGTATTTAATCATTCATAAACGAATCCTATAAGAATTATGAGTTTTCGATCAATGAATCCCTTCATTATTTCTCACTGTTCTATTTCCATGAGTGGCTAAGCACTTCTAGTGTTGGCCTAGTTATGTAATTACTGATGTATTGATTAATGTTTCCTGTTTAATTATCTTTTTATTAGATATCCTTATAGCTTGTCATAGATTCCTGCGTTTTGGCAATATTGAAAGGTTGTTTGGATCCGGTTAATCCTTTTATTAGGTAAACCGCTGAACTTAAGATTACAAAGGTACTATGATAAGTTAGAATCTATCCTAGTGTTGGAATCGATCTGATCACCGCCTTAATTACCTTAAATACTTAAAGAAGCGGATGAACTCTTTCAGAGAGAGTTAATAATCTATTTTAGAGTTAAAGACTAGTTTTTGGAAGGTGGAACTAATATCTACAAACCAGATACCTTAACACAATTACTTTGAGCAAAAGGGATCCATCATGGAAATATAGACAGACCTCGAACTTCAATTCGGAACTGTCAATTTAGAACACTAAAAAAAAACGATACTTAGACGGCTGCACTATGAAACAATGTCTAAACAATATAATGGAAGTAACTAGGTTTATAGGCACGCTCATCTCCCTATAGTCCCTTTTCTCAATTTACTTATTCGTATTTACTTTCTTTAATCTCTAATCAATTCAAAACCATTTTCAACCTGTGACATTTTAAATTATAACTAATCTAAACCTAGCTCTTGGGACGACCTTAGATTTACCAATCCTACATTACACACGACCGGGTTCTCTGCCCGTTAGTGCGTGTAGACATCGGTGAACGAGTTTTTATAAATTTAAAACTTGTTAAATTAATTTTCTTTAAAAGAAAATAACTGCATCAAGTTTTAGGCGCTGCTCCAAGGTTGGAGCTAAAAATTAATAGTAATTTGATTTTCTGTATTTATTTTGCATTATCAATTCTGCCACTAAGTTTTTTGTTTATTTTTTCAGGAATCATTATGGTTTTGGGGAAAAAACGGTACAACCTTGGAAAAGGAAAGAAGACATTTTCCGCAACTTCAACCAAGAAGGAGAAGAGACATTGTACCAAGCTTGGGAAAGGTACAATGGCCAATTATATAAGTGCCCAACTCACGACATAAATAGTCATCAGAAGGTTAATATCTTATACAATGGTTTGAGCACTATGAACAGTCAATTACTAGACTCGCATGGGCCAATTCCTGGCATGACACCTGCTGAAGGTTTAACAATAATCCAAACTATGGTTGACCACTCTCAAAAATGGCATGACAATTCACCTAGCCAAAGCTTATGTAGCAGCAATAATTCTGAAGGAATAGTTGCTATTGTTAGTAAACTTGATAACCTTGGCCGAGATATGAAGAAGTTAAAAGAAAATGTTTATGCTATTCAAGTAGGGTGTCAGCTTTACGATGGACCTCATCTCGAAAAAGAATGCCCACTTAACGAAGATGCTAAAGGTGTTGAAGAAGTAAAATATGGTGAAGTACGCTCTTCACCCTTTATTGGAACAAAATATCGTGTAAGACCACCTGGATACTACATATGAGTTGATAATCTCCCACCTTTTGGAGTAAAAAGCCGAGCTTGGAAGAACTCATGAACAAGCACTTGGTAGAATCGACACAAAGAAGTTTTGAAATGGAAGAATGGATAAAAAAGATCCAAGAGAGCACGAAAATTAACACTCGAAACCAAGGGGCTTCCCTTCAAAATCTAGAAACTCAAATCGAGCAGCTAACGAAAGAAGTTCATGCTAAAGCTGCTATTGAAATTCCCACTTCATCAGTTGGACAATGCAAGGCAGTTTACAAGGATGCACCAATTAACAAAGCATCCACTAATAAAACTAATGAAATCCATGGAGTATCTTTCTTTGATGAGGAGGAAGATGATAATCTTGTGTCTGAAGGTTTACCATGCCAACTACCACCAAAAGAAATGAATCCAGGAAGTTTTACTCTTCCTTACACTATTGGTAGTTTAGATTTTTATGCTATGGCAGACTTAGGAGCTAGTATTAATGTCATTCCTAAATCTATGTTTGAACATTTAAAATTAGCTAACCTTAAGGAAACCAATATACTAGTTGAAATGGATGATATGACTAAGAAGGTTCCTTTAGGAATTATAGAAAACATCCTTGTTAAAATCAACAACTTCTTATTTTCTTCAGATTTTGTGATTATCGATATGTTAAAAATAAGTAATGAGAATATGATTCTTGGTAAACCATTCCTAGCAACCATTCATGCTGAGATCGACGTTTTTAATAAAGAGATTTCCTTAAGAATTAGAGACGATAGGATTATTTTCGACATGAATAAAAGAAGCTATGAATTCACAACTCCTATAGAAAAGCTTATATGGTGAATGTTGTTCATGGAAAAGATTTAATGGATATAGATTCTGATTTATTCCTTTATGAATCTGAATCTTGTAAATTTAATCGTCTCTTAACTATCGATCCTGATATCTTCACTTGTGACATAGATATCCAAGAATCATATGAGGAGACAATTTATAGGTGTTGCAGGAGCACCCAAGGAGAACCAGAGATAAAAAAGAGAGGGTGAAATAGGTATAGGACCCAAACAAAATAGGGTGCATTGGTGTGAAGCAATTTCATGAGTGAATGAGGGTGTGCGCGAGTATTGGGCATCTTGTAACCCATAAGAAAATGAATACAACGGAGGAGACTTGCCCGACAGCGACGTAAAGCGTTATTTGGAGAGTACTAATGACAACGAGCGAATAAACCTTACATGGGAAAAATTTGAGTTTGAACAATTAGATGAAAATAAGGTATGGGAAAATATGCAAAAGTACTAGGGATAGAATCCTTAAGGATCATTAGAAAGAGAAATTTGGTGAGGAAGAAGATGACACTGATGACAGATGGGAAGACCCATAGAAATGTGGGGAAGAAAAAATAGATGCAATATTTGACACCATCTTTGATAAGTTAGATGATAGTCGGTTCAGTGGAGAAACCCAAGATGAAGATGACTTAGACGGAATAACATACTATTTAGAACCAACATCATATGACGAGTTCATCGACAATGAGGATGAAGCTTATAAGGAAATATTGTACAAATTTCTAGGCATGCCTTGTAGGAAACCACCCCTAATTTTAATCGAAAGGGTCAAAGTTACTAGATACAATATTGGCCCAGGCGAAACCTACACAAAAACAAAAATTTTTGGGATCGACAAAATACCCCGAACTAGCACCAATGTTGCCAACGTCCATGTTGTTTTAATGGATGAGTTAGGAGCAGATGGGAGTACCCAAGGAGCAACGTAGAGTGGGCGTAAGTCTAACTTAAAGAATCGTTAATAAACAAAAGTGCTTGTCGAGAGACAACCCGTCTTTTTATCTAATGAACTTATTTTTCCGCATTTTAGTTGGTTTGTATATTTCTCACTTTATTTTGCAGGTTCTTTCAGCAAGGAAGATGAGTTTGAGGTCATCTCGACTCATAATCATGTAGTTAAAATTTTGCTACAGGTAGTATTTATGATGTAACCCACACAGTTACGCCGTAATCATTTAAGCTACGGCGTAGTCTGATCCTTGATTACACCGTAAACGGTCCTTCAAATTTTTAATTAAACCACATGGTTATGACGTAACTATTTAGGTTACGTCATAACCTCTTTCTACAAGAACCATAAATTAGTTTGAAATATTTACAAAACCATGTATATTTTTAAA
>BQNB010088846.1:0-15088 GCA_026074375.1 Tanacetum coccineum
GTTTTCTTAAAATCCACAGTTTTGAAGGTGACTTAGAAAACTTTTGAAAAACAATTTTAAAACTTAAAAACTTTTAAAAACAGACTTAGATTAGCTTAATACTTAAGCTAAATCTAACCAAGTGACAACAACCCATACCACTTCATGTTTTGACCCGTTTTTACACTTAACCCAAACACCCCCTTTATATTTTAAAAGTGATTTAAAAACACACAAGAACTGTTTTAAACTTAAAATTTTTAAAGACTACTAATAATTAAGCAATATTAAGCAATAAAATTATGAGAGGCTAAACAAATAAGCACTTTTAAAGACTGTTAAGCTAGTGACTCAATTAAGCTATTTTTAGACATTTTGGCAAGAAGATGAAAGGAAAGCATTAAAAGGCACACTTAAGCATTAATGAACACAAATAAGCACAAGAGAACATTAATAAGCTAAAAATAAGCCAATAAGCAGTGCTACAGTAACTGAGGTAAAAAAAAACTTACAGAAGTCCAAATGAATAAGGTTCTAAATCCTAATTCCTAAACCCCTAGTCCTTTGTGGTTCTGAATACACTCAAACCCAATGCTCATCCAGGTTTAGCCATGCTTCCTTTTTGCTTATCACAATAGTTTATTTATAAGACATAATTTAAAAAGAAGGATTTAAACAAATTTTGTCATTAATCTTCAAAAGAGTACAAGGCTTTTTTGAAACAGGATTACAACTTTAAAGAGATTACAATAAACTTTTAAAAATTTTAAAATTAATTTTCAAAACCAATTGGAGGCAAGGGGATTGCCACAGTGGATTTTAAACCCATGTGGGGGGTGGGGTAAGTTATGGTGATGGTTTTGGAGGCTTGTGGGAGGTCAAACGAGGTGACAGAGGTGGGGTTTATAATTGGGCGGGAAATTTATGGGGAAGATGTACAGTAACTCAAAAACAGGGTGAAGGTTTGGGAGTTTGACAGGTTTGGTCCTCCAAGGTTATAAGTGATGTTGCAGTACACGTCCTTGGTGTTTATACAAGTTTGAACATTGACAGTTTCACCCCCCAAGAGTTATATATGCAATTGCACCCATGGTCCTTGTTAGTTATAACTTTGGCTATTTGGCAGACTTAACCCTTGTGGTTAAGTCTTTGGGCATTTGGCAGTTTTGATCCCTCACAAATTTTTCTTCTTTTTCCTTTATTAAATAAGTTTAGGGACTTGGCAAATTTAGCCCCCAAACTTATTTTTCTTCACTTGTGGCCTTTGGATTTGTCGGGGTTGACTTGGGTTGACTTTTTGACACTTGGGCTTTGTCTTGACTTTGTCTTTTCCACGCTTTTCCATTCCGTGTCCGGTTTTGTTGTTTTGGCTTTGTTTTTCGTCCTTTTCTTAGATATCCGTTCCTGCACAACACAATTAGCAAAACAAGCATATATTTGGCATTTTAAGTCCGTTTTTGGTTATTTTAACTTGTTTTTAAAGGTAAAAGGTATGTGTAATTAAACACATACCACTCCTAAGGCGTGAGGCTTGGTCATGCCATCACGCCACGCCTCACGCTATTTATAATCTTGTCTATAAGACATCTATCTTTCCAAGCCTGAAATATATTGCAATTCTTTTTCGACTAATTTACGCTGTTGTATATTTTTATTTCTACTCATTGTCATAGTTTATATTTAATACATCTGATAACGCTCTAAATATACATAAAATATCCCTCACTAATACGTTATTTATCTATATAATTATATAAATAATATGTCTTTAGATACTTGGTATGTGTTTAATTACACATACCTTTGACCACTAAAACCGGACTTAAATGACTAAAAACGTACCAAAAATACATTGTATTTGTATGTTTTGCATTTGTATTATGCAGGTAATGGATATCTAAGAAAAGGACAAAAATAGAAGCCAAATCAACAAAACAAAGCACGAGAACGGAAAGAGCGTGAAAGAAAAGCCAGAAGTCAAAAAGACAGAGTCGAAGTCAACAAAAAGTCAAAGTCAAATCAAGTCAAAGTCAACCCCGGGAAGTGGATTTGGAAAGAGCATCGAAAACCAAACCCGAAAACCTAAACTGCCAAAAGTGGGCCCACCCATACCCACCTAGTAGGCCCGGGTCAGCCCACTACCCATTTATAATAAACCATTGATAATACAAAAGCCCAATCCTTTTATTTCCATACCAGGCCCAACAACTAGCCCACCATCACCCTTATAACCCCGTTAATCCTCTACCCTCTTTTAAACTTAACCCTGTTAGTCCCTAAAAGGACTAACAGTGCAATCCCAACCCAAACTCCAAGGACCAAAGTTGTATCACCACAAGGACTAATCTTGCAATACAATGTATAACCTTGAGGGACCATTCTTGCCAATCTACTAAACTGCTACCCTGCACCAATCAAACAAACAGAACAACCTATTTTCCCGCTCCCACTTCCATTGTTACTATTCACCTTCCACCTAATGGATGACGTTTTTGGCACCTGACACGTTGGCGATCCAAGGCAATCATTGGGGAATGATTGCGTTGACATAATTAAGGGTTGTGATGGATTTAAAGAAGCACAAGTGAGAATAAAAGGCCAAGATTGAAGCTCATAATCCTCTTACAAAAGAAAACCAAGCCAAGGGTCTAGGTCCTTTTATCCGACCTATAAATAGATGGCTTAACCCTTGTAGTAAAGGAGTAGTTTTTCTAAGTTTTTCTAAGTTTTTTTAGTCTCTTTTGAAGTGTAAAAAAAATTTTATTTATGTTTAAAGTATTTTGTATTTCAATTCCTTGTAAAAGTTTAAGTTTTTAATGAAAAATTTAAGGTTTGTGTTTTAAGTTTCTGTGTTTGATCATTTATTATAACCTGTTAAGCTTTGAAAAGCTATGAAACAACTTATAGATCTTACCTAAAAGCTTCACTAAGCTTTTTTGTTTCTTTAATCAAGCCTTAGTTTACGGTTTTAATCTCTTATTTCCTTTTTAATCATAAAATTTTAAAATACTAAAAAAGATCCACTCCATAAACACCTCAGCTTCTTGGATGATAAAGCTAAGCTTGGAAGAGCTTACAGACCTCACTATCTTGTCTTTTTTGACAAGCTAGATGATTGTAAGTGATTACTTACCTGTTTTGAGCAGGCGTTTAGTAATTTTCATATTCACTTTTAAGCTATCTACTGTTTTTACTGCTTATTGTTGCTTATTACCTGTTCTTATCTGCTTATCTATGCTTATTAATGATGTTTGAGGCTTATTTAACTTAGGTTGTAGTTTTATAATTATTAGTTCAAGTTTTCTTTAAATCTGTCTTAAATTAGCTTAAATATAGCATATCCTGATTTTTAAGTGCTTATGTGTTGTTGATATATGCTTAATATTGCTTAGTAGTCTTAGTTAACATCTGGTTTTTAAAAGTTTTAGCTTAAAACAGTTTGAATCAAGTTAAAAAGTTAAAATTAGTTTTTAAAGGGGTGTTTGGTTTAACCTGTTTTATGGGTCAAATGGGTTAAAATGAGTTTTTACTCTTGGGTCAGTTTAGTTTAGCTTAAATTAGTCTAAAATTTAGTTTGTTTCTATTTTCAAGTAGTAAATCTCATTTTTAAGGTTTTGAGGAGTTGTGGTTTGAATCTGTGAAGTTTAAGCTTTTCTTAGTTGCTTATTTGATTCTGCTCTTGCTTATTGTTGATTTGTGATGTTTTTGAGTTTGTGCAAGTGTTAAAAACATGTTAGAAACAAAGCTCTATAGCCTGCATTGTTTGCTTTGTGTTTTACCAAAACTGTCAAAAAGTGCTAAGTGTTGAAAAATTTGAGAAATGGCTTTTTCATTTGCTTATTGTTGCTTATCCTGAATTTCAAACTCCCTTTTGATTGATGATATAAGTTCTTTGAGGTCTAAGCTTAATCTGTTTGTAGGTTAAAAGTCCATAAGGATCTGTTTGTTTGCTTATTTTTAAGCTCAAAAGTGGTGATTTGTTAAGATTACAAAAAGTTGCAAAAATTTGTCTTGAATCAGTGTGAAATAGCTTTTTCATGAAGCTTTTTAAGTGCTTATTCTAATTTCAAAATGCTTTTTCATTGTTGCTTATTGTAGCTTTTTGGTCATTCTTCTTAGTGGTATAAGTCACTAAGCCACAAGGATCCTTTTGCTAGCTTAATTTTAAGCTAGAAAAGTCCCTGTTGGCCTTTTTGCTTATCAGTTTTGGCCAAAAAGCTATTTGCTTATTTATTTAAAGCTTATTTGCTTATTGTTTTGCTTATTTAGGTTTAGTATAGCTTATTTAGGTTAGTTTAAGTCAATTTAGCTTTATTTCCTTTTAGTTGAGTGCTATTAAGCTTATTTGCATTTTTAGCTTATAATTTCTAAGTATTATTGCTTTTTGATTAATTGTCATTCTAGCTTATTGTAGTGGCTTATTTTTGTTCTTTAAGTGCTTTTTAGATATGCCCCTTTTATCTGGTCTTAGCTTATTTTACGGTTTTAATTTGATTATTAGTGCTTAAATTGCTAATAGTTAGTCATTTTAAGGGTTAGTGAAGTCAAGCTTAATCTATCCCCTTTAACTGCTTATTGTGTGCTTATTTTTTGGTTTTATAAAAAAGGTTGTTTTGAAAAAGTTGCTTATTTTTAAGTGGTCTAAAAAGTTGTTAAAAATAATGGGAAGGTAAAAAACGTTTGGAATTGAGGGAAGCAAGGGTAGCAGGACTCGAACCGAGATCCTCTACCCTCAATTCAACCAAACGTTTACACAAACAACGCACTACCAACTCGCCCCCTGGGGTCCTATTTTTCTGTTTATGTTGCACAATTAATCTTTTATAGTAGTTTTTTAGCCCGTTAGGTTTATAGCCGTTTAGCTTATTTCACAGCTTATTTGATAAGCTGTTTTTCCCAGCTTATTTTTATTAGATTCTACATGTTTCAAGCCACTTTTGCTATTTTTTCAGATTTTGTTTATTTAAATTTAGTTTAGTTTTTTTACACATTTAATTTCATTAAAATCGTTTTTTTGATCATAAAAAATTATAAAAACAAGTCGAAAAAAATATAATTCTTTTTTAGGAAAGAAAATTTTCTTTTAATACATTTAGGGACTTAGGAAAAATTAGATTTGCTTTCGTAGGGTTAAAATTGCAAAATTTTGATTTTTAAAGAACGAGATTGAATCCCGTTCATGTTTTTAGTGTTTTTAAGCTTTAATCTCTCCCGTTTTTGGTCTAGTTTTCTTTGTCCTAGCTTTTTAGTTAATTTAGACTTATAAAATCCAAAAAGATCATTTTAAGACTTAATTTTGATAATTTATGGTTTTTAGGTCCCGTTTTAGGATTCCCGGTTTGCGTTCTTAGTTAAAATTTGTTTTCCCTTAATTGTTTGTATGTATTTGCCTTAAGTTTCCTGTAGCTTTAGAAATCCAATCATAATCTTGTCCCATTCAAGCATTTATTCTCAAGACGCCTCTCGACTTTCAATTGCATTCCTCGTTGGGGATAACGATCGGGAATTCATACTTTCCGGCATTACTTATAATGCGATTTTTTGATTCTTATCCTTATTATTATATTTTTATAAGTATTATATATATAGTTAGTATATATATATATATATATATATATATATATATATTAAAGGGTTATTAATCAGACTCAATCAGTTTTTGGCGCCGCTGCCGGGGAGGATTGCTTACGATTGTTGAGCTGTTTGACAATTTGTGTTTGAAGATCCTTCCGTGTGAAGTTATTTTGTTTATTTTCATATAAAAAAATACAAAAACATTTTTCATTTCTTTTACTAGCATATATTTAATATAAAAAAAGAGAAAAAATCAAAAAATTAAAAAATTGTCCATAAAAAGAAATAAAATTCACCATCAATATAATACTTTTAATTGAAGTATTATCATTAATAAGTTCCCGAACCAAAGATCAAAAACTTACCTTTTGTGTCTCTTGCGAGGTACGGCTCACCTTTAAAAGTTAAACAAACTATAAGAGGGGTATAAGGCGGGTCGTTCCTAGGAACTCCAATTTGTTTCATGGCTAAAGCCTCACCAACTCAAGCATGGTTATGGCATCGAAGACTTTCTCATTTACTTTCGTCTACATAAACTTGCTTTCAAAGAAGGATATCATGATTGGTTTACCTAAATTGAAATATGTCAAGGATCAACTATGTTCTTCTTGTGAACTGAGTAAAGCAAAAAGGAGCTCATTCAAGACAAAGGATGTTCCAAGTTCAAAAGGACAGCTAAATTTGCTTCATATGGACTTATGTGGTCCTATGCGTGTTGCAAGCATCAATAGGAAGAAATGCACTCTAGTAATTATTTATGACTACTCTAGATATACTTGGACTCTATTTCTAAGATCCAAGGATGAAACACCAGAAGTTCTAAAAGATTTCTGAGATGATTCAACACAGATCTTCAAGCTCAAGTGATTACTGTTCGAACTGACAGAGGTACAAAGTTCTTAAACAAGACACTCCATGCATATTTCAAAGAAGAAGGAATTGAGCATCAAACATCTACCCCTCAAACACCTGAACCGAACGGCGTTGTCGAAAGCCGAAACCATACTCTAGTTGAGGTTGCTCAAACGATGCTTTCAACTGCTAAACTTCCTTTGTTCTTTTGGGCTGAAGCAATTGCAACCGAATGCTATACTCAAAACAGATCAATCATAATTCCGACACATGAGAAAACTGCATATCACATCATTAATGGCAGGAAACCTTCGATTCGACACCTTCACATCTTTAGTTGCACCTGTTACTTAACCAGAGATGGTGAAAATTTTGACAAGATGAAAGAAAAAGGGGATCCGTGCATTCTGGTGGATGATCTCACTAAGTCTAAGGATATCGAGTTTACAACAGAGAACCCGATTGATAGTTGATCCCTACATATTAAGTTTGTTGAAATCAAAGAATGTCTTTAGACGTCTGTTGATTAATAACACTTCTATGCCTGTTCTTCAATGATAAAAGGCGTAGACTATGACAACTCTAGCCCACGTTCCCCAAAATACAAAATTATCTCATCAGCGATACATCACCTCCGTCACAACAAGAGTTGGATTTCTAATTCGGTCCTTTGTATGTACGATGAATTTTTTACTGCATGGTACTTCAAGTGTTCAACAAGTCTTCTTCTCCCTCCGAATTCTGCTCAAACAAGGACATACAACTACAACGATTATTCACCCTACAACAGAACTGTCACTGCTGAGGAAAACAACACCGATAATCAAGCAAAAATTCAAGTAGACAATGCACATGTTGATGACAACGAATTTTACAATGTCTTCAGTACACCGGTACGTGAAGAAGCAGAGTCATCCTCTCGCTATGTTGATCCGTCAAATATGCACACATTCTACCAACCTCATCAATCTGAACACCAATGGACAAAAGATCACCCGTTATCTCAAGTTCGTGGAAATCCTTCGAAGCCAATGCAAACAAGACGACAACTTGCAACAGATCATGAAATGTGTATGTTCGCGCTCATCGTGAGTACTGCTGAACAGAAAAACATTAAGGAAGCAATGGCTGATTCCACATGGATAGAAGCAATGCAGGATGAGCTTCATCAATTCGATAAACTCCAAGTCTGGGAACTCATCGACAAACCATTTGGCAAGAAAGTCATCAAGCTAAAGTGGTTATGGAAGAACAAAAAGGATGAAGATCAAACTGTAATTCGCAATAAAGCATGACTTGTAGCTAAGGGGTATGCTCAGGAAGAGGGTACTGATTTTGAGGAATCTTTTGCTCCAGTTGCTCGCTTAGAAGCTGTTTCGGAATTTTTGTCGCCTATGCTGCACACAAATCTTTTCCAATCTACCAGATAGACGTTAAAACGACATTTCTTAATGGTCCACTGAAGGAGGAGGTTTATGTTGCTCAACCAGATGGGTTCGTTGATCCTGATCATCCAGAAAAAGTTTACCATCTAAGGAAAGCTCTATATAGATTGAAGCAAGCTCCAAGAGCCTGGTATGATGAACTCTCAAATTTCCTGATGTCCAAAGGTTTTACAAAATGTACCATTGACGTGTATTTATTCACGATAGGATACGGGGAGGACATTCTACTTGTGCAAATTTACGTAGATGACATAATTTTCGTGTCTACAAACCTAAAATATTCTAAAAAGTTTGAAAAATGAATGCATAATAGATTTGAGATATCCTTAATGGGAGAAATGAAATTCTTATTAGGACTTCAGATCCACCAATCCCCAAGAGGTATCTTAATCAATCAGGCCAAGTACGCTTTAGAAATACTTAAAAAAATGGTATGGATAAACGTGACAGCATTGTACACCAATGGCTACTAAACCTAAACTGGATGCAGTCTTGAGTGGAAAACTGGTAGACCAAACAAACTACCATAGTATGATTGGGTCACTCATATATCTGACTTCCAGTAGACCAGACATAGTGCAAACAGTATGTTATTGTGCACGATATCAAGCCAGTCCAACTGAAAAACACCTCAAAGAGGTTAAAGGATTTTTCTTTTTCTGGATTCTTATAACATCAAATAACGTCTAGAGAAGACCTATACGCCGTATTCAAGATATAGTATGTGAATATTCTGGAAGATATCAAACGTGGCCCCTACTCCAAGAAACTCCAATACGTTGTATCTAATCTATTGGATACGCCGTATCGAACCGACTTCCAGACAATATAAATACAAAACTCAAAAACGAGTTTTAAGTGTGCTAAATCATATTCTTGATACCTAAACTAAAAAAGTCGATTTTCAGAGGAGAAAAAAGCAGAAGAGGTCTTGCAACGCATTCCAATCCATAGGAGACAACGTGTAATTTCTTATACTTTTGTAATTGTTCAGTTTTTAGTATCATTCGTTAACTCGGTTAGTTTACCTTGGCTAAACCATCACTCTTGTATTAATTATGATGTTTGAAGACTAATACCTTCGTATATTAGCCATTATTATGAAGATCTGAATGTTTGGTTTTATTTATATCTCGATTGCTTAATTTATCGTTGATTTATTGTTTATGTTTATCAAATTATACTTGTTTACGTGCTTAAGTATGCGACCTATCATTCAACTGGGTCTAGCTCTACATATTTAAAGCGCTGCAACTTCAGTGTTATTTGGGCGTAGGCTAAGAGTCTGAGATAGCTCTCCATATAGTAATGCGTATAGGTGGAACAAATAGGATCACTAATAACGTCCTGCTTGCCTGATTGAACTGGTTGTACCGTAGAAGGTAGTGGCTTAGTACTAACTAATAAGTTTTGATCATTGGTATAGTTTGGATTGTGGACTACCACCTAACACAAGTTATCGTTAAGCAGTAAGTGGGTAAAGTCTCTATGAGCTAGGGTTCGTACGACATACACGGTGTCGTCCTCTAGATGAATTATAATCAATATATAAGGATGCTTTATGCGGATGCTTTAATTGTGACAGAATTAATGTGTCTAGGTCTTAGGATGAAGTCCCGCCTAAGTCTAAGAATGATATGCCACCTCGAGATAAGTAATCATTGCACTGAATAAACAAACCAACTTCTAATCGGATTAATGATGGCTAATACAGTTTTCTATCATAAGGCTTGACCGCTCTTTTATCTTCTGTTAATTTGCTTGCGTGGGTTAAAGTGTCTTGAATTGATTGTAGTCACCACCAAACCCATGCCAGTCTCTCAGGCTGAAAACCCCCTTTTACCTGTTAGAATTAGGATTAGAACTAACATAGGATTAGCATAGGTTTGACTTAGATTAAAATTAACTTAGATTAGATAACCAAAATATTAATAAATTGAGAGATTTAACCTCGCTTCAAGTGTTCGACACCCTACTTACCACGAATCTACCACCGACCGGGTACACTGCCCGTTAAAGTGTTGTTTTTGGTTAAGTCGGAAAAATATAAATTTAAAACTTGAATCATAAAAATATACACCACACAACGACACATCAAGTTTTTGGCGCCGTTGCCGGGGAGTGAAATTTAATCTTGATTTTTATTTTATATTTTGGTTTTTTAGATTAGATCTAACCCTTAGGAGTAGTGTTAATTAGATTAGTGTATATTCTTGTATATTATGTATATTTTGTATATTTGTTAGTTTAATTGTTTGCTTGTATATTTGTGTGTTTAATTTAATTATTTTCCTAATACACTGTTCTGGTCGATAACTCGATACGGCGTATCCACTTCCATTGGATACGGCGTATCCAACTTTCTGTCCAATACAGCGTATTCATTCAACTGATTAATACGGCGTATTCACTTCTATTGAATACGGCGTATCGATCACCTGATAAAGATTTTTTTCCCATTCTCGAACTTAAGGCTCAAATTTTTTTAACACTTTTTTCCCGCTGGTTCTACTGATAATTTTCTGGATTAATTTGCTGTTAAGAATGACAAAGGTAATCAAATGAGATTTCGAGAAACTTGAGGATCTTAACGACAAAGATGTTTCGCCTACTTGCGGTTATTGGACAATGACTTGAATTGTCAAGATGATTTGTTTTCTAAAATCCTAATAGTGAGCAAATTAAGAGACAATTAAACCTAACTACAAGAAATCAATACGGAAAAGTAAATTTTAACTAAAAAACGCAAAACGGGAATCCTAAACGGGACCTAAAAACCCTAAATTATTAAAATTAAGCCTAAAATGATCTTTTTGGTTTTTATAAGACTCAATTGATTAAAAAGCTAAAACAAAGAAAACTAGACTAAAAACGAAAGAGATTTGAGCTTGAAAACACTAAAAACGTGAACGGGAATGAATCCCGTTCTTTAAAAAATGAAAGTTTGCAATTTAAACCCAACGGAAGGAAAACTAATTTTCCTAGAAACTATATGATAAAATAAAATTTTCTAAAAAAGAATTATATTTTTTTGACTTTTTTATATTTTTTTATGAATTAAAAATGATTTTAATGAAATTAAATGATTAAAATTACTAAACTATTTATGAAAATTCTAAAAAATTACAAAAAATAGCTTCAACAATGAGGAATCTAGGAAAATAAGCTTGGAAACACAACTTATCGAATAAGCTGAGAAATAAGCCAAAACAGCTTATTATACTAAAATGCCTAAAATATGTATAAGAAATTAGTTTTGCAAAGAAAGAATGAAAAATTCCCCAGGGCGCGTTGGTTGAGTGTGTGTGTTGTAAGGTTTATTAAAGGGTTGAGGAAGGTTGAGGTCGTGGGTTCGAGCCTTGCTCACCCACGATTTCCCTTCTTCCCCTTTTTTTATTTTGCAAAAACCTAAAAAGCAAAATTGTAGAAAAGCTGAAAACTATAAATTTTAATAAAAGCAACTATTTTTTAAACTCTCTAAATAAGCTAGAAATCAACTGAAAAGCTAACAAATTAAATAAAACTTCTTTTTGAACTTTTATGAAAACTTAAGCAACTAAGAGGCTAAAATAAGCTATGACCTAGCAAAATAAGCAAATTCTAAACTAAACCTAACCTAATAAGCTAATATGAAAAGAAATAGCAAATAATACAAGCAAGAATGAGCTTGAATAAGCTCATCAGTACTAACTTAAAGTTAGTACTGCTAGCTTTAATTTTTAATGATGCTTCCACTAAATGACTTAGTAAGCTAAGGACAATAATAAAATAAGCTAAGACTAACTTAATAAACTATTCTAAATTAGAAATAAGCACAAAGAAGCAAGCTATAAGCTGAGGGTTCAAAATAAGCAATTAGTGAAAAACTGAAAACCAGACAGACAACTTAGCTACTTTGGGCTTATTTTTAACTATGCAAACAGATCCTTATGGATTTCTAACTTATACTACCTTAAACCTTAACCAAAAAGCTACATGAAACAGCTTTTAAAAATCATTTTGAAAATCAAATGCTTATTGAAAAAGCTCCTTGAAAACTGCTTATTTTCTCAGTTTGTACTGAGTTTGAAGAAGACTAAATGCAATTTTTCAGCTTAAAAACAGATAGACAAATAAGCTATTTTATAGAAACTAAGTTCAAAATAATAATCATTAACCTACAAACTACTTGTAAACTAAAAATCAAATCCTGAAAACTAAATTTACCCTCTGATTTTTAAGATTGAAAAGTGCTACTTATCCCAAATGCTATCTGATGCAGTTTGCACAAAATTGACCCAAATCCATATGAAACTTGTGCAGGCTTAAGGAGTTGTAATCTAAAACTTTAAAACTCTAAAACTAAAGCAATGAGAGCAATGAAACAACTTAAACAGATAAGAGCTTAAAATGCTTATTCCACTGAACTTGTTCTAAATTTTTTTAGCTAAAACTATCTACTTGAATGAAATCTAATTCAAAACCTTCAAACAGTCTTAAATCCTATCTTATAAACTTACAAATGCAGTTTGAAACCAATCCTAAGGACCAAATGGCCTTGGCAGCACTAACTTGAGTTAGTGCTGCCTTGTGCCAAACACCCCTTAAAAAGGCTTAAATCCATTTTAAGCTTATAAATTTGAAAATTTAAAGAACAAGTTGCAAATACCAGATTTCATTAAGCTAAATTAAGACCTAATAAGCAGATTTAAGTAATCGAATAAGCTAGAAAATCAAAAATACAAATTATGCTAATGTTTTTGGTTTTTTTTCACTGATTTATAGAAAATAAGAGTTAACTATGATTCTAAATTACTTAGCAAACAAATTAAGTTTCTAACAACTATATTAAGCATTTATTAGCTAATCTAAACAGCAATAAGCAAACTATAAGTCATGATAAACTGAAATTCACAACTAAGCTGTAAAAAGAAATTGAGAACTTACAATTGCCTTTGCTCTAAACAAGGCTTATCAAATTGCTCTTATGAGCTATCAACAAGCTCCAGCTTATCCTAGGATAAGCTGATGGGATCCTGGAAGCCCGTCCCTTATTGGCTTCCTTTCCATAATAAGTTGTGGTACTTTTGAAGGAGGATTTATGTCTTAATAAGCTTAGTTAAGCTTTTAAGAGCTTAACTAAGTGAATTGTAGCTTATTAGTTAAAATGGCAGCTGATTGAGCTTATTTAAACAGTATAGAGAGCATGATTAAACTAGATTGCTTAATAATGAAAACATGAATTGAACATTAAACTTTTATGAAAACAAACTCTTTATTTATTAATAAAACCGATTATAAAGCTGAGACAAAGGAAATTACATTGATTTTAAAAAAATAAGCTAAAAAATTACATGATAAGCTAAAACTATAAGCTACTATTTAAAACTACTCCTAGATATTAGATGCTTTTTATGAGTGAGTAAGGAGCTCTTTATATAGGCTGAGAGAGAAGCTTCTAGGCTGATTAAGACGCTCCTCTTAGTCTTGATCATGTCCTTTCAATCATTGTCAATCATTGGATACTTAATCTTAGCCCTTGGATCAAAATAAGCACACGGATTGCCAAGCTGGCAATCCCACTCTTTGGGAGTGAGTGTGCTTCTTTAACACTGAATCCAATGCAAATTTCCCTTTTCTTGTGTGTTTCTTTAATAGCCCGCGTGTCATTCTTAATGGCGTCTTGGCCAATGAGAGGCTTTAGTGACGTTTTGCTTTAGTACATATGCACTTTGTACTAAGAATCTTCTGACCACGTCATTAATTGAAATGGTGTGGGTTAATTATGGTTTAATTTGAGCTGGGTGAATTGGGGGGAGACGGTGAACAGTAAAAACCGTTTTTCCCGCCCCCCAAATGTTATACAACTTGTGTTTGACTCAGGGATTTAAGTGAGTTGACCTGGGCTCGGGTATTGGGTCATGGGTTATGATTAAGCTCGGGCTTGGGATTTATTGGATTTTGTTATAGCGGGTTAACGACCGTTAGTCCCTTAATGGTTAAGGACTAACGGTGTTATTGTTTTAGGATTTTTAGTGAAACTGAATTTAACAATAAGGCACTTTTGGGTATTTTGAGGGTTTTGGCATTTTGTGGTTTGACCATTGTTGACCAAGGGTTGACTTTTGATGACCTTTTGCTAGAAACTTCTGGCTCTTGTGCACTCTATCCGTTCTTGTGTTCATGTTTGTCCGGTTTTGACCGTTTTCATGTGATTTTTGCAATATCCGTACCTACACATTCACAAACAACAAAATACACAAATACAAGCATATTTTTGCACATTTTAATCATTTAAAGGTCATTTTTGGTATAAAAAGGATATGTGATTTCTCACATATCAATAAGTAGGACTAGCAGGTGATGGTGGTACTGGTAGTGGTGTTGAGGGAATCTAAGGTAAGGGTAATGACCATGGGGAAAGTGGTGATGGTGGTGGAGTAGGTATACCAAGGAGTCTAGCAACCTCTGTATCAATCCAAAATGGTGTAGGTGGCTCATCTCGGATTGATATCCTAGCAGTAACCCAGTATGTAGGATGTGGTGGTGGTGTGGTCGCAGACTCGTCGATCTCAAACGGCTCAGTCTCCTCAGCAGATGGGGCATGATCAACAGTTGGTAAAGCAACAGCTGTAGAGTCGGCAGGAGCTGGGTGCTCCTCCTCCCCCTTAATATTAACATCATCATCCTCATCATCATCGAATAACTCATTGACTCTTGTCGTATAGTATATATAAAATACTAGGCAAATCTAAACTCTTCACCCTTGACCAAGGTAAAAAGTCAAGACCTACCTAGAAATAAAATATATAAGAGAATCAATGATAAAAAGATTCCGGAAGTATGATTCCCGGGTCGTATGTCCCAACGAGGCTGCAATTGAAAGGAGAACAAACCCTAAAACACATGGGTTGGGCTTGAGACACAAGTTAACCCACGACCCTTTATTTTGACTAATAATGAACTTAACACTTGACTACCCTGTATTTTTGCTAAAATAAAGACTAATATCCTAACACGCAGTGTGTTTTTTTATGTGATAGTAGCAGCGAAGGAGACAAGTGAAAAAGAAGACCAAATGAAGACAAACTTTGGTTTTTGTTTTTATTTTACTTTTACTTTTTTTTCACTTTAAACCATATCGATATATATGTTCACACTATAAGCCTTTAAGGTTGTTTTTACACCGTTAGTCTTTGAGTTATTTTTCTTATCTTTTTAGTCCGTAAGTTGTACTTTTTTAATGTATTGTTTTTTTA
>BQNB010088847.1:0-23995 GCA_026074375.1 Tanacetum coccineum
GGAAAAAAAACACAGACAACACTTTTATTTCCCTCTCTTCCTCCTCCATAACTACGGCTCGACACCAACCCCAACAAGGCTTCACCATATTTGATGTTTGATCAAATTCAAGCATTTCAATATCACTTCTAAGGTTATTCAAGGTGCTACAAAGGTTCAATTCATCCAATTTGAAGGTTTAATCAAGAATCAAGAAGTTAGAGTTTGATAATATTTTAGGGTTTTTGCAAGAAATCATCTTTTCTCTTTGATTCTTGTCATTCTATGTTGTTCTACATAATTGTAAGCTCCTCTTTTATATATTTCTTGATGTATCTTATTTTATGTTATGGAATCCATATGCATGTTGGTAAACTAGTTTAGATGATGGGAAGTAGGTTTTGGTGTAATATTGTGAAGTATTGATGATGATTTGGTAGACTTTGATGGAGTTTATTAGGTTTTGAAAAAGTTCAATTCGTGCAGAAAATTAGACGCCTTGTTAGGGGGTCGTGAAAATATTTTTATAAATTTTAGGCTTTAACATATGTTAGTGTTTGTCGTGACGATCGTTTTAAATTTTTTTTGACCCGTAACTTTTAAAAAAGAACATTTTAGAGCCGTCCGAAGTTTGGAAATTGTTATATTAAAAATCAGCACATTTTATTAAAAATAAAATTATGCGCAGAACTGAAATGGGTCGTTTCGAACACTTTCGGACCTGTTTCAGCCTTTGGCCAAAACACGAAAGTTATCCGAAACAATGTCTTCTTTTATATGTTAAAAGATTTCGGCTCAAAAGTGCATAAAAGTGATGATTTTGATCAAAATGCACGTCTGCGTTTTTGTAAAAATATATCAGCATTGTTTTTGTAAAAGTGAGCTGGTGTAGTTTTCAATCGAGTGTTGCGGTGCAGCTTTTTCAATCGAGGGAATTCGTGGCTTTTTCTAGGTCTCGAGTCTCGGCTTCCGTTAAAGCATAAAAGTTGTTCAGTTTTGCGTTTTATCAGATATAACCTCAAATATTTTTAGGTGAAAAACGTTACTGAATAAGAAACTTTGATGTTAAATGTGTGATTTGTCTTTTGGAAAAACACTTGTGTATTAGTTGTTGAATTATGTAAGAATTGGCTTACGAGCGTTTTTGAGTTCGGTTTGGCTTCCCGCATTTTAACGAATATTATTAGATGACTAATAAAATATCATAGGGCACAGTATGGCTTGATGGTCTAAAAATGGTAAGTTCGGGTTCAAAGTCGGATAAGAGATATATATATGTATACTATAGATACTATTATAGATTAGATCGATAGACTATTATATATATATATATATTATATAATATTATATATATATATATATGTGTGTGTTAGATCTATTGGGACTGACAATCCCCGTCCGGGTACGCAACAACTAATACCAACCAACGGACGCATTTAACATTTGAAATACTAATACTTGGGTGTTGGGCAGAACACCCCACTTTTTGATGGGGGCACAAACCTGATTGGGGTTTGCATACTGTTAAGGTTTGGTGTCATGAGCTTAGTGCAATAATACACATTACTTTTTGGACTTGGTGAATTTGTTTCTCTTGTCAACATTACTGAAATCTTGTGGTCTACTAAACTGCTTTTGTAGCACTATTCTTGATTTCTATAAACATTGTTTATTTTACTTAAACATTGCTTTACTTATATAAACCTATGGATTCACTCAACAATTTGTTGACTTTTCAGCATGTTTTATCTCAGGTTTTCAAGTATATTTCTTGGAGGGAAGCTGCACGGATTTGTATTTGAAGACTCCACATTTTATACATTTGACAAAACTTAACTCCTTGAAAACATTGTATTTTGTAAAGACTTTCTCTTGATTAAACATTTGATAAAAACTTTATATCATGTTTGAACCTTTTTAATATTTTGAAACTGTTAGGACCTATTCGTAAACTCTAATATTTATATTGTGAAACATTTTGAAATGTTTTTTTAAAACGTCTCTTTTTGAGGTCATTTTCTGAGACTTGTACTTTGTGACTATGAAGTAGCTCTCCATGTTGCCTTTCCGCTGCTGTCAAATTTTGGGGGTGTTACACTACTCATTCTGGTCATGTCCCACAAAACAAATCTTGTGAATATGTATATTAAGTAGTGTAGCCTAGTGTATAGGCTTTCGTATATATGCGTTGAGTACAAATTTTCAAGAATTTCGTAGTAAATTCAAAATCATTCAAATTAATGTACTCAACATTGTATAATATATCCCTTAAAAAATTAAGGGGAAGCATTAATATGGTCCAAATAAAGATTGCAAATTCGAAACATTTCTCTCCCCAAACAAGTTTTTAAATATATTTGAATCAATTGATATCCAAAATATCAAGAGATTTGACATTTTTAATAAGGTAAGAAAATGTGATTAAAATACATAACTTGTAAATGTGATCTTAATGACTCTAGTGCAACTTCTTCCTCGTATGTGCAAAACATTTTCGAATATTGATTCACATATGAAGGGGGAGCAATTTTGAATGTTAAAACTATCGAGGAACAAATGTTTTAATAAAATATCATAAGTACCTTGGTTGAATTTTCAAAAGGTTTTAATGGAAACTGTGGCAATACCAATAGACCGACCATTAACTTAATTTTATAGAGTAATAAGGTGTTTAAGGTTAGGTATATGTCCCATGATCCAGCTAAAACCGGACGGATCTACCCAGAGACATTCCATTAGATAGAATAGAAGTCCTTAGGTATGATACAAAAGGAGTAAAAGTGAGAAAGGAGATAATGCAGACTAAGACAGAGCTAACACTAGAACAAACCCAACAAGGTGTTAGTGATGAAGTATTGGTAAGCATTAAAGGGATAGAAGAATGAAAAAGAAAAGTAAAGATAAAGGGTGAAAAGAAGGAATCCCTCCTTACACTTAGGCAGAAATCGGGTCAATACATATGCTATCAAAAACACTAAGCTATTGTCTGGTATTAAAGATAGTCATCATAGACCCAGTGATGCAAAGCACAACCCACCCTAGCCACTCAAGGTCTCTCAAAAGACTCTTGTTTCATTTCTCACGGAGATTAAACACGTTTCTATGGACTTTTTTACTTCGAGTTAGTTGGTATTAAAAAGGTGGCAGTCTGCTCCAACCTCCGATTACGAAAACTAAAGTGAACTATCGAGTCTAGAGCCATAAAGAGATCATCCATAAATCTCACTAGGATACTATTCCAATATATTTGTTTTTCATACACTGTGAAAGCAAGTAATATCTTAAGAGTTCTACGCATTATTCTTGTGATATTGCCAGAACATCAGAGTGATACTTAAGTATTCACAATGGCGATAGAAATCCTTCCAGAGCCAACATCAAACAAGCTCTGCGGTAAGTGACTTGTGAGATCCTATATGGATCAAACTTGTGACACTAGATATCGATTTGGTCCAAACTATGAGTTGACGTGTTGATCCCAATAGAATAGATCTTGCGTAGCTTGTATAAGGCTAAGTTGTATTGAATAATTCCAAAACAACTATGGTAGAAACTTTGATTATGAATATCAAAGACTATGTGGAATCTAGTCAATGATACTAAGAAAAATTTCAATGAAACAGTAATGAATAAGATCAATAACAAACAGTTTATCAAACTTTCAGCCTTAATATAATATGAACACTCTTAATAGTGTTAGGGTTACAAAACCTTGAAGTTATGACAATTCTATGAATGACTCGATTTGATACTTTGATACTGATACATAGAATTCTATATCCTAGGACCTCCGTTTATACACCAAGGAGTCATAATGGGATTACAATATTTTCCTAAGCTATCATAATCTTCTAAACAAATAACTTATACGTATCTTTTACAAAAATATCTCATACATATCCCACAAGCAATCTTTATATTTTCTCTGAGCAGTCTTTATCTTTTCAGCAGTTGTAATCTTTTAGCAGTTGTAACTTTTATACCATCAGCATTAACTTTCAACACCAATAGTAGTAACTTTTATACCAGCATCACTAACTATGTACAAACCGCATTGACTGCTTAGAAAGTTTTCTTCAATCTTCACCAACAATACTAAGTTAGACTAGCAGTACTAACTTTACTCTAGCAGTACTAACATTACTAGCAGTAGTAATATACACTAGCATTAGTAACTAGCAATACTAACTATTTAGCATATTTTTCATTAAGATTACTAACAACACTAATTTATGCTTAGCAACAGTAACTAATACCTTAACAACAGTAACTTCAAGAATACTTTTAATCCTAACAATCCTCCCTTAAACTTGATATTCTTCTTCAAAATCATCAAGTTTCATTAATCACCAGGAGGATGCTTCCAAACACTTCATTGTTTCTTGAGCTGCTTTGTCATAATCATAAGAAGCTGATAACACATTTCATTGCAATGATCAGTTTGAAGCTTCCTATTCAGCATCTGTGTAATTGTTGCTGGTGTAAGGGGATATCTCTTCTCAACCAACATAAAGATATGCACGTCTTGAAACCTCACAAAGTGTACTCCACAGGAATAAAATAATTTCTAAATCAACACTTTGTTTCCTAGTAGATTCCTCCACAATGTATCTTCTATATTATGCTTAAACATTATATTTAGATCTCCCTATAGTACTCTCTCATATCCCTCTTTTGGTCTTGTATATCTATGCTTAACTTTTACTAATTTCCATAGAGTTTCTAAATCTTCCCTGTCAAAACTTTTAAGCATTTAAATCATTGATGAGTACCTCTTTGATGTTCCATCAGCTCTTATGATTTGATAGTAGCCAATATTTCCTTCTTTAATGATCTTCCAATCAACAATGCTTTGAGGCTTAGTAGCTAAAGGTATAGCATCAACTGCTACTTCCTCTTCATCAGGAATGACTTCCATCATACTTTGAAGCTCAGCTGTTTCTTTATCATCTTCCATCTTTTTGTTTCTTTGAAGGCTCTTGTTCTAGCTCATCGCCTGCTCTTTTAGAACTTTTTTCTTCTCTTATCTCACTGACTTCTACCAATTCGGTATCCATGTCTACAAATGTATTTACCCTTTTCATAGCTTTCTCAAATAATTCTTGAACATTGGCAAAGGACTTAGTCTTTAAGTCTTTGGGCTTCCATCATGCCATGTTCTTCAGATAAGTAGTCATGATACTTCTTTGTTGAGCTTTGGTAGGTGGTTTGTTCCTCTTTTCCTCTGCTCTCTTAGCTGTGTTGGAAACACAAAAAGTGTCGGTCACTTCCAAGTTGTAACAGGTCTTAGCTCGTAGTTAGTACCATGATTAGATTAGTAATCTAGTCCGGCCCAAGGCCCATGGGAGGCCCAACTCAGCCCATGGCCGGCCTCTATAGGATATATAAGTCCCTCTCCTAGTCTTGGAGAGGGTTGGTTGTTCCATTTTTCCCATACTTTCATTTATACAATTCATCCATTTTCCATCCAATCTCTCTCTAACATCACAACCCACATCTCACTCTTGTTCTTGGTTTGATCTTAAGATTACTAGTATTTTTCAATTGGTATCAAGAGCCATGGCAACATACTCTTGGGTCGGATTTATCTTTATGGTTCGTTTGGTCTAGTCACACTTTCTGTCATTTTTGTCATTGTTTATCTTTCGTGTGTTCACTTGTCTCAAAAAGTCATGGGTTTAAAATAAAAAAGGGTCATATTCTTTTTTGTGGTTATAACAGCTTATTTTGTCTTGGTTTTTGAGCCGGTTGCCACAACTTGTTGGAGCTTATTTTAAAGTCTTTTTGTGGCTTATTGTCTCTGGTTAAGAGCTTATTTTTAAAGATTTCTAGTTGTTGGTTGTTTCTGGGTATAGCTACAAAACAGACAAGGACAACCGATCTAACTGTGAACCAAACCAGTCAAAAATAATGAGGACCGAACGAGTCATGTATTTGTTACAACCGAACGAGTAAATACCAAGTGTGAGCCGAACTAGTTACCTTGTTTGAGGACCCAACGAGTTTCACACTTTGTGGACCGAACGAGTCTTAAACAACTCGAACCGAACGAGTGTAAGTTTATAAGAGCTGAACGAGTTATTTTAATGAGGACCGATCGAGTCGTTATTAATGAGAACCGAACGAGTGGCCACCCTTAAAGGATCGAACGAGTTATAACAATAAGAACCGAACGAGTTTCACACTTTGTGGACCGAACGAGTCTTAAACAGCATGAACCGAACGAGTCTCACACTATGTGGACCGAACAAGACCCAACTCAGCATGAACCGATCTAAACCAAACCGAGTCAACTCGGTAATTACCGAGTTGACTCGGGTCAAACTCAATGAGTCAAGGTCAAAACAGAAAGAAGAAAACGAATAGAAGAGACAGACTCGATTACTAAACCTCTAACATCAACAAACGACAGCCACAAATCCAACAATCTATATCCTATCCCATCGTCACATTCATACACCTTCATCTCCAAACTAAATCCCATCTCCATAAAAACAATTCCTCCAATCCTCAACAAGACTCGTTCAAAAACTCACTAAGTAAAGATCTCAGATTTTTTGTTGTACAAATCATGACCTTATAAAAGATCTACACAATCCGAAACAAATCATCATTGATCCGTGTATATGAAGAGATATATCCCTCGTTAATATTAATCATCATTGATTTATAAAAGCCAAAGCTTTTCTTTTAATTGTCGAATATAAAGGGTGTGTTATAACAAATTTGTTACACACACACACACTTTGATTCGATTCGAAAGAAAAATACAAGAACAATCCAGTCAAAACCTACCCGCAATCCTCCAAAGGATCGTGATGCCTTCTCTCTTCCTCTTTGATGCACGGTTTTCATTTACAGATAAGACAATGGTCATGATGGATAATTGTTTTCTTTTGTGAAAATGGAGATATAAGGGTGAGATGTTTATGGTATGAGATTTGGTTTGAGATCTTTGACTGTCTATAATGGGAGATGGAGCAGATTTGGTTTTGAGGAGAGAGCAGTTGTGACTGCGTTCTTTTTAGATTTAGGGTTAGTCGGTGCAACAAATTAGGGATTAGAGGATATATATCCATATGTGGATCGGGTGTTATCAAAAATCTTATGGGCCGATTATAACTAAATGAAAAATTGGGCCAAGTGATTTTTTTTGATGGGCTGTGTAAGGATCAAAGTATATGGACCGGTTATTACGTTTGAGATGGTCCCGGGCTGTGATTTTGCACATGGATTGTTGGTTGTGTATCGTTAATTGGCATGATCGGGGTACAACAGATTGAGTGATTTAATGTTCCGTATTGAAACTAAATTTGGCTAAATGATTCATTTGGGATGATTTTTTGCCATATTTAGTTGTTAACGGATACATTTGAGATTAAATGCTTATCGGTTGCATTCGTGGTTTAAAATGACAAAGTGACAAAGATTTGTGACGAGACCGGGATCAATTTGGATAAAGAATCATGAAACTAAAAGGCTAGATTTAGAATTAATTTTTTGTGACTACGGAGTTGATCGGGTATCACTTATTTGAGATTGAAGTGGCATTTTACGAAGGCGTGTACTTATTTCAATGATAACTTGCTCGAGCTTAATTTAAGTTGAAGACTTGGTTTATCTAGTTTCCAGCAGTCAAGGGGTGGATGGTTGATGACCTGGTTAACTATCACTTAAAGGAGTTACGTTGTAGTACTCAGTGTCACACGCTAAGACGATGTGGATAATCGCAAGAGGTGATGATAGTCTCATACTTTGGGTGGGGTATTGAGTACTTAGAGATTTGCTTGGAGCACAAATTCTCTACACCGTTCTTCCAACATTAGCGTAAGCTTAAGTCACGAATACGGGAAATTCTACTTCAGTTTCAAGTTTAGTATATCTGGTTTACTTCATCAGTGGTTACTTCAAAGAGCCTACAAAATGGTTGGTAAAATGATAGCCAGAGAGAGGTTATGAGTAGAGATTTGATCAGCAATTGATTCTCACGGGTTAGATCTGAGCTAATTTATTCCTCACACAAGTTCTCAAATAAATGCGCGTCCAAGGTGTTGCTGACTCTGACATGTCGAAATCAGCAAGGGGGAAGGAGAAGATTCACCCTTGAGCCTATGCCTTTCTTGATTCTTGAAAGCTTGACATGGAGCATCTTTCTTGAATTTTTTTAAAGTTAGGCCATGCCGGGAAGACAAATGTCCTAACCGCAGAGAATATCAGCGCTTTAACTTATGGCCTTTTGGGTGCATTTCTTCAGACACATGGGGGAAGTGATATCTTGAGAACTTTTGTATGCATTATTTGACTTTCCAGGGGGAAGCGGTGTGAGAAGAATTATTTAAGCGTGAGAAGATACGTTGTTGATCCAGATAATGCTTACCCCAAACGATCAATCACTAAGCTTATTCTTAAAGGAGCAGTAATATTTGATGTGGTATCCTACCAGTTCCGCTGTGCACTTAATTATTCTAAGCTTGTAAGTAAGCTTTGAAACTGCTCAAGAGAGGATTGCTAGTTTGGGGGGAAGCTTTGAAAGCTTCTAAATAAAGAATATGTGGCATGAATTAGGGGGAAGCTGATTCATTGCTAGTTTGGGGGGAAGCTTTTAAAGCTTCTAAATCAAGAATATGTGGCACGAATTAGGGGGAAGCTAATTCAGAAGCTTCTCCTTAACCAGAAGTGTATGGGTTACTTAGTTCGTGCCTATTACAGTATTTCTCCTACAAAGTACTACAAAGATGATTCATGTTGGAGTGCAGACTTGAAGTCAAACACCACAGAAGACGTCATCAGCATATGAAGCTTCATGGAAGTTCTTGTTCTTAATCATTATGTACTTGTTAGGAAATTATTGTAAGTAATTCTGTATATCGTCCCGTGGGGGAAGATTGTTGGGAATTCACTTTTACGTGACGACATTACAGAATTACCATAGTTTATCATAGTCACATACGCGAGGACTAGAATAGGCAACTATGTATAGTTTAGAGGCGTATGGGCTATATATACCCCTCTATGGCTTCCATAGAGGGGTTGAGTCATTATTTTGGTGTTGAGTCATTTGTATCCTTCATCCATTTTCCATCTAATCACAAGTTCATCTTCCATCTCACTACTCTCTCTCACTAAAATGGCTATCATGTGGTTTGACTCACCAAGACCACCGGATCATAGTTTTAGTGAAACTTTCAGTAATTAAGGTTTTCAAGCTCAAAATAATCATGCTCCAAATTTTCAAAATCAAGGATTTCAAAACCAACCATTTCAAATGCCTAATAATCTTGTTCAACAAGAGTTTTCAAATGATTTTTCCAGTTACAAAAGGAATAACGACCAAATGATGAGAAACATTTCCAAATGGAAAAAATAATTTTTGATAACTATTTTGGTCATTTGTTGGTGATACAAATTTCCAAACTTCATTTGGGCTTCAACAGTTGCGTGGCTCATTTTTGGGCTTATATGTGTTAAAATCTCTCAAATCTTTCTCAAGAATCTGTTTTTCACATTGTTGTTACATTTGACAAATATTAAAACGTGGCTTAGCTGTTTCTTTTCTTCTTGTTTCTTTTATTAGTTTTTTTTTCGTTTTAGCTTGTCTCATCTTCTTTCTTTATGTGATATCTCAACTTATAATAAGCTTATTAGTTACTAGTATTTGTAGTGTTTTTTTTCCCGTGGCTTATTGTGGTTAAAAGAAGCTTATCAATAAGCATTTTTCTGGTTGGTCTTTCGTGTAATCAAGGCTGAAACGAAGAGAAGAAGAAGGTGCGGTCAAGGTGTTTGATGTATTGCTTGAACCGATCGAGTGAAACCGATCGAGTGAAACCGAACGAGTCCTCAGTTCAAACGACAAAAAAATAAAAAACCCCCCCCCCCCCCCTATACTAGTCACTCACCATAGAAGCCGAACATAAGAGAATTCCAACACCGACCCGCACTATGTGATATACTTAAAAATGAGATCGCACGAGTTAAACCCTACCACAACCGAACCAATATTTTATTGTAAAGCCCCCGAACGAGTTTTGTTCTCATCTTCATCGATCCAGTTAAAATTTTCAAATCACCGAACGAGTGAAATTTTCAAGGAGCCGAACGAGTCTCACATCAATAACAATCGAACTAGTTTTTTATATAAGCACCGAACGAGTATCCCTCAAGTAGAACCGAACGAGACGTTTTCAAATAACCTATATAACCAAACTATCAATCAATTCAGGAACCGATCGAGTATAAAGATCCTTTGCAATCGAACTAGTTTCTTCATGTTATTTTAAATATTTTTTTGGTTTTTTCATTTTTGAGTGTCCAGTAAACGCCAGGACATAAGACCTATATCATCGTGTTTGTGACATCGTTTTCGATCAACGTGATATAATGTAGTTGTTAACACCGGACGATAGACCGTACGACTCCGCGAGATCAAATTCAAAATTCGGATGTTAATTTTAATAAATCCTCAAACGAAAAAGAACATACAAATGGAAGGGAATTGTTAGCAATTATTGGTCATAATTCGACTTTTTACATGTTAGGCCCTGGACTTTATAACCAATTCACAATTCCATCCTTTGTTGGAATTAATAACCCTCCATTGTTTAAACCAAACTTTACAACCGTTAGCGTCTAATTGCACAATTTCAACCGTTTCTTTCTCATTTAAAGCTCAATGTTTTGGTGCACCGTTCGGCGTTTTAAAAATAAAGCTCATTAATCGTTTCAAAAGCTCAAGTTTTTCAATTTCAACAACGATTTCACCAACAATTAATTTTTTATTCACGGTTTTTTCTTGATTTAGTAAAATCCCGTAAAAGTTGATTCTTTTTACGGTTTAAGTCATAGAATTGTAAAATCCCGTGAGCGTTACTTGATTTCAACAACACAACAAACACGATACATAACACTAAAAACGATCCGAATAAGATTCACTAAAACGTCAAAACGGCTATGGAATTTGGACTTTAATGTCAAGTGATCACGAAGTTGATCAGGTATCACTTATTTGAGATTGAAGTGGCATCTCACGAAGGCGTGTTCTTATTTTATCTTGAAGTCGGGGTTGGCTGGATGCATGACTTTCAATGATAACTTGCTCGAGCTTAATTTAAGTTGAAGACTTGGTTTATCTAGTTTCCAGCAGTCAAGGGGTGGATGGTTGATGACCTGGTTAACTATCACTTAAAGGAGTTACATAGTAGTAACTCAGTGTTCACAACGCTAAGCACATTGTGGATAATCGCAAAGAGGTGATGAAGTCTCATACTTTGGCAAGGGTATTGAGTACTAGCAGGTTTGCTTGAGCACAAATTCTCTGATCAACACCGTTCTTCCAATATAGCGCAAGCTAAAGTCACAAGAACGGGAAATTCTACTATCAGTTTCAAGTTGGTATATCTGTTTACTTCATCATGTTACTTCAAATAGCCTACAAAATCAGTTGTCAAAAGATAGCCCATAGAGAAGTTATGAGTAGAGATTAGATAAGCAATTGATTTCTCACGGGGTTATGATTCTGATCTAATTTTATTTCCTCAACACCAAGTACACAAAGAAATACGAGTCCAATTGTTGTTGATTCTAACATGTCGAAACCAGCAAGGGGGAAGGAGAAGATTCACCCTTGAGCCTATGCCTTTCTTGATTCTTGAAAGCTTGACATGGAGCATCTTTCTTGAAATTCTTTAACTTTAACACTTTGACACTTCTAGAAAGATGTGTGGTATCAGAGTAGCGGAAGTCTTGAAACATGTACTTGAGCTTTCATGATGACTTTATGTTTGTCGGTCGGGTATGAGCATGTGGACTATGGATCATGTGAGTCAGCTAGAATCAGAACCTACCACCACCATCTTTTAAATAGCCTGCATAAAAACATTAGCAATAAAGCGGGGAACGCATATGGCTTTGTTATACGCCGCAGGTTTGGTTGGAGTTAACCTTCAAATCCGAGTGAGGACCGACATGTGATCAAGATAGATTCATATAAGAAGAATCTTCTAGACAATGGATTATCCAGCTGTAGTACTTGAATCTTTCTAACACATATCTATTAGATTCATCTTACTCAGCTTGTTCTCATTACCAGAACATCTCAAAGCCGACAGCACGATAAGAGTGAACCAGTGAGTTTACTGATCTCACCCGATTGATATAGAAAATTGATTTTGAAAATCATCGTGTATCACTGTGCAAAATTTGTTTTGGTGACACACAAAGATCCGAAGTGTTAATCATTTCAAAAATACTTTAACAACCGTTGAATCCATTTCCTGTGAACAATTTGAATTTTTATAGAATCGCACTCATTCTTTCCATTGTCACAAGTTTATTCATAAAGAATCTTCACAAAGTTACCTACATGATCTTGTTTGGCAGTGGACTCAGAGCAGGATATCCATCTATCATTGTGAATACCTAAAGTATCACTCGAAATGTTTTGGTAAAAATCACAAGATCGTGCGTAGTGAACTGCTAATAAACTACTTGATATTCACATTGTGGTGAGATAACAACTAATTATGAAAAGTGTCTTAATAAGAAATATTGGATGATCTCTTTTTGGCTCTAGACCTAATTGTGCTTTTTTTTTTAGTGATCGAGGCTGGAGAGCTGAGTGCCACCGTTTTCAATATCACCTAACATCGGAGAGAGAAAGTCAATAGAAATGAGTGTATCCGTATTTTGAAACAAATCTTTCCAACAATGAGTGGCAGGGAGGGGTTTGTGCATAAGAGTCACTGGGTCCAAGACTGTCTTCCAATGTCAGACAAACACCTAAGTGTTTTCATCAACACATATGTATTGACCCGGTTTCTTTCGGGCCTAAGTGTATGGAGGCTATCTTTCTTTCACCCTTAGCCTTACATTTCTTTTCAATTCTTCAACCCCTTCAATGCTTTACCGAGACTTCATAACTAAGTTACCTTGTTGGGTATGTTCCAGTGTTAGTTCCATCTCAGTCGCAATTATCCCGATATCTCACCTTTTTCCCACCTTATTTCAATCATATCTACAGGAAACTACACTAACTAGTGGATATCCCTGGGTAGATCCCTCCGGTTCTGGCAAGGATTCATGGGATTATGAAATACTATACCTAACCACCTTATAACTCCATAAAATTAAGTACATGGTCGGTCTTTTAGGGTATTCTGTCACCATTACAAACCAAAATCATTGAAAAATTCATTCAAAGTGTTTGATATCAAATCAACAAGGTTTACACTTTGAATGTTTTAAACATCACTAAAACTCCCCCTTAACATGTGCATATCGAAATCGTAGTACAACTGCTAATGTAGAGTGCATCGAGTCTATTTAATTGATTACTTCTGCAATCAACATTAAGTCCAGGTTAATCACATTTTCTCCCCTTATCCAAAATGTTAATCCTTTGATATTTTGGATATCAATTGATTAACCGTTCGGGGACAAAATGATGTATTCTAGCAAAATGGAACATATTATTGCTCCCCCTCAACATTTGAGGGATTATAAGATGGTGCCGAGTACAATTATTTGAAAGACTTTGAATTTACTAAGAAATTCTTGAAAAATTTGTACTCGAGCACATCTTATTTTTCACCAAAAATCTACACTAGTTATTAACATATTCACAAGATAAAATTATTTACGAGGATTGACCTTATAAGATGAGAACAACATATGATAAATCATATGGTCCTTTGAAGTAGCCGTAAGTCACCCCCGTATGGTCTTCCACCAACAAATCTCTCCAAACTCCGCATGATCCTCCTTGTCTTTAGTCTTTTGTCAATTGCCTGAATCATAGCTCTTGCATTTACTTTGTCACGTTGGCTCCAAAAAGTCTGAGGCAGATACTCCATTCTGATTCCCTTGAGGCGATCATTCAGAGCAGTCCGAACATCATCGAGAGTACCATCGCTAAACTTTGTGTATTTTGTCAATGCGTATCAAGTTGTTCTTCTTGTCTTTGTCTTCATAGATTAATCCTCTGGGATCGAGTTTGGTTGTGTAAGCGTCTCTTCTACTCAATTAGGTGATCTTTACGTGGTCAGGCATTGTGAGGATAGTTTTCGTTTTAGATAGCTATTTCAACACCAATTAAGGTCTTCCACACGCCTATGATGATAACACTTCTGTGAAGATTCATAAGGAGACATTAAATGTAGATACGTTCTTCAAACGTTGAGATTTTTCACCTTTCCCTGCACGAGAAAAGCACATGTCTTCAATGTCTTGGATCCGAGTCTGTGGAAGTTCGCCTTCCCGTTTGAACTTGTATAAGGATTGTCGTCATCCTCTGTACAGAAATCCAGTCAAGAGCTTGTAGTTTGCCATTTGACTATTTCCACCTTTGTGATAGCAATAATTCTTCTTTTTGAGTAGACGACAACGAGCTGATTCCTTGTGTTTCAAAAAAGCATAGAACTGCTTCCTTTTGCCCTAAATGTGAGATTCCCCAGAGAGCGAATTGTCGAAGCTGACTATTATTTGATTGACTCCACATTGAAGTTGGGCACTAAGTCTTCTATCCATATTAATATCCCGTAATCTGCAGTCGTGGTTCGTCGTAACTGAAGTAGAGTACTTGCGGCTTTGACTCACCACCGTACTGAGGTACTTAAGGTCGTTATTGATGAAGTGATGAAACGGTATAACATGACGACCTAGAGAATTTGGAACCAACGGTAGTGGCTTTTGCAGATCATGAGGATATTGGCGGCCTTCGGGGTTGATCGAGTCCAATTTTTCTGTTGTGGCTTTGTAGACTTCTTCACAAAAGTATCAAGTTCTTCAAGACTCCATTTTGCATGTTCCTATTCATCAGCTCAAATTTTGACCTGCTAAACAGATTTAGAGGTTTTAGATGTTTTAACATTTTAGCCGGTTTATCACAAAATGGAGAGTTCAAATGTGAGTGTCTGTTAGCCTCATCGAATGACTCTCGAGGGTCTTATCATGCTTGCCAGATTGTTATCCAAGGTTGGACAGATTCATGAATAGCAGGTACAGACTTGTTCATCAAGATCAAGGAGAAAGTAGTCGTTTAGTTGTTGAAACCAGTCAATGAAGATGAATGGACCTCGTCTTCCGCTTGTATCATCATGATACCTGTTTCAAACTCCGATGTCAGGTGCATCCAGACATCGTAGTTTGCATAGTTTCCTCTACTAGAGCAGATTGGCTAGCAGATTGCTTATGAGTCTTAGAACCTGTAGTAGTCTTTCCTGCTGTCGTTGTTGTCTTTTCTCTTGGAGCACTGGTAGATCAGGTTCATTCTTGACCTTCTCTCTTTTGGATTGGACCCCCGGTCTGTTCCATCAGAGGGATCTTGATCATCATCTGCTCGTTCTCAAGGTCCTTTTTTAGTGTGACCAGTATCCATAAGTAATCAGCAGAATTTTGTCGGCGTTCATACGCATCAACTAATGCCTTGGTAGAAGAGCTGCATTTGAATGTCTTACCTGTTGATAAGGTTGTTAGCTTCCATCTTGTCAATTAAGATCTTTTTCAGCTCTAGTTCTGAAAGATTAGCAGCTACAGCATGAGACGTCTTGGCTTCCTTTGACGATCGTACCAGAACCTCAGACTCGAGTTGTTCGTTTACTAACTTCTTAATTTTTGGAGTGATCTTCGAGACTTCTTTCTTGACTTGTTCCTTGATTACTTCTTCATTACCTACATCGATTGAATCAAGTAATTGTTGATTATCAGTATAGCCTCTTCTCGAATTCTTTCATACTTTATTTGGACTGCAACATCTAACTGCTATACTTTAGTTTATTTGCCAGGTACTGGTCAACGATGCCAGGAATGGAAGAGAGTGCTTCAGCATATTGATTTGTTTGTTTGAATTCCGAGAAGTTGTCTTCTAAGGCTTTTAGTCTGTTATCAAAACCAAACAACGAAGCAAAGTCAGGAAATTTGAAGTGAGGAGCTTTTGGAGTAGTAGCCGGTGTCAGGATTGGTGGTTGTTGTAATTGAGAATGAAGAGAGGATTTGGTGTCAGGGGAAACGACTTGGTTGGTGCAAAGAAGGATGGCTCCGCAATGGCAGTGACAGGAATATCTATTAGAGAGGTGGCTTCAGCATGTTGTCCAAATATAGCATCAACACCAGTATCTTGATTTGGATTCAGCATGTTGGAGACGAAGCCAGATGATACAGAAGAGCTCTGTTGTTGACCATCAGGATTTACCGGAGTTAGGGTCACATGAGTGTCTTCAATTTCCTGGGTTGCTTGAACCTGGGGCAATATAACATCTGTCATTACATCATCTCTTCCTTCAAGATTGGCATTAGTATCTTTGTCCGTTTCATTTCCTTTGTCCTCTTCATCTGTAGCATCTTCATCCGACTTTTCTCCTTCAACATCCACCCCTTCAACTTCATTGTCACTGTCTTCATCATCTGACGATGAAACACAGAAAGAGGGTGATGAATCTAAGGGATCGAAGGTATCATCCTCATCAGTTTCCTCTACATGTGCTGTTTCATCATCATTGATTGTATAAAAATAAAAAAAAAGAAAAGAACTTTGATTGGATGAACTCAACAACCATCTTCCTTCTATTCAGTCTGTGCTTCTCATCATCAACTTGAGACGTTTACATCATCGTTCCCCCCCCCCCCCCCCCCCAAAATTTTTTATCATTCAATTTCATCATCTGAGCATAACTCATCATCGCAGTTTTATCATCAGCTTATCATCTTCACTTGACCTCCAGGAGATAACACATCTGAGTCATAATAGGATGTATCGGGAACCCCTGGTGAAACACCAGTTCCTTCATCTGCACCAGACCCGCTGGCATGAGAGCTGTGAGTCTCTTTATGGCTTCTCTTGGTAATTATCTTGAGTTGCTCAGCTTCTGTCAACACTGCCTCAGAGATAGTCTATAACTCTTTAGCCTTCAGCTTTCCTTTTTCCAGACTTCTTTTCTTTCTTTTCTTTGGGGATTGTGGGAGGCTTCTGCTTAGTGGTTGTATCAGTATCAGCTTTCTTCTTACTTCCTTTTGTCTTTGGAGGAATCTTTCCTGAAGCAATAGCATAATCACTTTGTATGATTTAGAGTTGCGGATGTCTCATTGGTTAATGCAACTGGCAAGATATCCGTACAACTGAGTGATCTTCATTCCTTGAGATGACCAATGATTGTTGTTGAACATTGGGTCCATCTCTGTCATAATGCAATTTACTCGTGTTTCTTCTAGAATTGAAGGTTCTTTATCCATGACAAAGTTGACGACTAGCTATGTGAAACGAGGATAGTACATTGCATTGCCCTTTCTTCGGTATTTTGTACTCAAACTGTTAAATGAAGAGTCCCTCACCACAGAAGATAAGCATAATTCAATCCTTCTTGTTTATTGTACAATTCCCCCATAAGAATTGAGCTTGAGAAAGAACGAAAAACTGTCGTATATGGTTTACCACTGAGACATTTGTTGATGATAGTCAGCAAATGATCTCCCAGGGTGATGCATTGCATATTGACATTAACATCAGTGATCTACCTTATTTCTCTAGAGTGACGCAAGACTGGTATTAGAAATGCCGAGAATTTCCTTCTAATAGGTGGTTCTTCCTTCAAACTTCTTAATTACCGACTTTTAGGGCAAATTTGAGAATGTCTCTGAAATTGATCAAGATTGAGAATGTATTTTTGTGTTTATTTCATCATGAATCTGACAGAATCGGTTATAAACATAACAGCAGAAGCCCAGAATTCTTGCAATAGTAATCTCCTGGAACAAAATCAGCATAAATCCTTGGAATGCCTTGTAGAAAGAGTGAGTTTTTGACACATCGTAGACTACTTAAAAGAGTTGCTTCCTTTGGATGTGACATCTGGCTATCAGACATCGAAGATTTACATTTACCAATCTTAAGAATCGGTTGGCAATGAGCAACTAAAACATCATCCAAAGCAATCTGATCTGCATTGAGATTTCCATGATCTGTATAAGAAAGAGAGAGTGCAATTTATCAAAGTGACACAATCAGTCATGGATGAGATCCATTGATGACTTTTTAAGCAACTTTTTAAGGATCAATCCATCTTAGAAATAGACTGATAACGTATGCAACAAAGGCACCTAATGTAACAACTAAGTTGAATGTAGTTAACCTTGGTTTTGTCAAGCTGTTAATGTCTATTTTAAACTAAGAGACTTATTTAATTTAACCTTAGTTGGAAAAAATCTGATCTTAAGTGTGTTATGTCACAAAATTGGTTATGCTTCTAACACATTAGCACTCAATTGGATCACACTGAAAAACTTTTGGGGGTTTTACGCAAATACACAACTATCACTAGATCTGGTTCATTATTTTACACATCGATCGTGCATGATAATGTTTACTCGTTCGGTCCTCACTAGGATTCACTCGTTCGGTCCATTCAATGATTCACTCATTCGGTCCTCACTATGAATCCACTCTTCGGGACTTCCCTATTCATGATTCACTATCGTTTGAATGATCCTCACAAGGATTCACAAGAAACGTTCGTGTCCATTCAAGGATTTACTCGTTCTTTCGGTAGTCCTCACATAGAATTTACTCGATTGGATCCAATCAATGATTTTACTCGTTCGAGTTTGAGTCCTTACTAGAATCACTCGGTCGGCAAGTAGTCCATTCACTGGTTCACGTCATTCGATTAGTCCCTCACTAGTGATTCACAGTATCGTTCGGATTCACTCTACATTGACACACTCGTTCGGTATTCTAACAACTTTAGATATCACTCGATCGGTTTCTTATTTTCAAATCACCTCGTCGACATCCATAACGGTTTTCAGGCTCGTTCGATTCACGTAACACATATTTTGTTTTGAGTATGATTGATGAGGTTTTAGCATTTAACGAGCAATACTCAAGAGAACCTTAACACTACTACAACAATCCCACACAAAATACATAACATTTATACATCATTTTGCATATTTCTATATTTTCGAGCACAAAGCAGTCAAAAACATGTTCAAATCACAACGAATGATAAAACTTGATTAACAGTACATATATTACTCCTAACATTACAAAATCCCTCAATCAATTTAAAGTTTTAACCACTTTTTGATTTTAGGAACCTATAATTTTAGAATTAGGGCAACTGCGATCAAGAGTGAAAACATCCAATTCCTTTGGATTCTGAGTGAATTAGATGATGAAGAACAAGATTTAAATATACCTTAGAGATGAAACTGAGTGACTGTGCTTAGATTTTAGGTGAAAGCGAATCGGGTAGAGTGTGCGTGTGTGTGTTTAATGTGTGTTTGTGTGTGTGGTGAATAGTGAAAACCAAATGGGGTGAGGGTGGGATGTTAATTACCTAAAATTGAGCTTACCACATTATGGCCCCTTCTGTTTTAGATTTCATATAAAGTTTTTCATTAAGTTTTATAATTGAAATATAAGTTAAACTATAGCACTTTTGTCCCTAAATTTATACTCGCAGCACCTAAAGACTAAATAATCATAACATACACCCTAAAGGCGATAACTAGTAGCACATAAGGCAACAACACAAGCTAAAACAAGTTAAAACTTTTTGCACAAAGAATATGTTATTTTTAAAACCTTTCCCTTTAAAAGCTCGATTTTTATCAAGACGAAGAGAATTGACATTCTCTCCCCCTCTCAAACAATGACCCGTTTATCTTATTTTAAAGAACGGTAGTCGTTGTTTGATGAAAGTCAAATGTATCTTGAAAATTTAGTTTTCAGATGATGGAATGATTTTGTATGTGACAAAACACAAACACCAGGATACATAAGATTTCTCTTATTTATACAACATAATGCACTTGAAGCGAACATTTAGTGGAAATATATGAAGCACGGGTTTGTGGATTCAAGTAATCACAAGCCTTTGCATGTCATAAAGTAGCCATGCACAAATAAATACCCACGTTGAGAGGACAATATTTCTTATGAAATAATTGCCTTTAGATGATGACCGGGTTGCTAATCCAGAAATAATAGCAAGCCATTTGGCATGTTTTGAAAACAATTGAAAACGATTTGGCTTCTAACTTACATTACAGGCTTGAATCATAGTTGAATGACATTTCTAAGACCGTAAATGTATCGATTTTAGAAGACATGCATTTGAAAACGTCCTTTTGTTTAAAGTTAGGCCATGTCCGGAAGGAAAATGTTCTAACCGGCAGAGAATATCAGCGCTTTAAACAATGGCTTTTGGGTGCATTTCTTCAGACAAATGGGGGAAGTGATACCTTGAGAACTTTTATAATGCATTTATGAATTTTCCAGTTTCCATGGGGAAGCGTTGTGAGAAAGAATTATTCAAGCGTTTGAGAAGATACTTGCTGATCCCAGTTAATGCTTACCGCCAAACGATTCAATCACTAAGCTTATTCTTAAAGGAGCAGTATATTGAATGTTGGTATCCACCAGGTTTCCACTGTGCACTTAATTATTCTAAGCTTGTAAGAAAGCTTTAAAACTGCTCAAGAGAGGATTGCTAGTTTGGGGGAAGCTTTGAAAGCTTCTAAATAAAGAATATGTGGCATGAAGAATTAGGTGGAAGGCTATGTCATTAATGTCATGTGTGGTGGTATGAATGATGTTGAATGAATGGAACAGTATAGTAGTTGTGAGAGACCATTGTCTGTTTCCAGGTTTGGGGGGGAAGCTTTGAAAGCTTTCTAAATCAAGAAAAGCGGCACGTAATAAGGAGGAAGCAATTCAGAAAGGGCCTTTTTTTTATTTTTAATTCCCCCTCTTAACCCAAGTGTATGGGATACCTAACCCGTGTCCTATTACAATAATTATCATCTACACAAGTACTACAAAGAAGATAATTCATTATGGAGTGCAGACTTGAAGTCAAACACCAATAGAAAGACGTCAGCAACATATGGAAGCGTCAAGGAAGTTCTTGTTCTTAATCATTTATGTACTTGATAGGAAATTATTGTAAGTTAAATCCGTATATCGTACTCGTGGGGGAAGATATTTGGAAAAACACTGATTACGTGACACATTACGACGAATATACCATAGTAGTTTTTATCATAGTCCCACATACGCGAGGACAGAAAAGGCAACTAGTAAACTTTAGAGTGTTATGGGGCAATATAACCCTCCCATGGCCTTCCATAGAGGGGTTGAATCATTAATTTGGTGTTGAATCATTTGAATCCCTTACATCAAATTTTCCCATCTATCACTATTTTCTTCCATCTCACTACTCTCTCGCTCACGTTAAAATGGCTATCATGTGGTTTGACTCACCAAGACCACCAGATCATAGTTTTAGTGAAACTTTCAGTAATCAAGGTTTTCAAGCTCAAAATAATCATGCTCCAAATTTTCAAAATCAAGGATTTCAAAACCAACCGTTTCAAGTGCCTAATAATCATGTTCAACAAGAGTTTTCAAATGATTTTTCGAGTTACAAAAGGAATAACGACCAAATGATGAGAAACATGCAAAATCAAATCAACTCGTTGAAAGGAGACCTTAAGAATGAAATTCAAAACACGATAAAATCTCAACAAGCCGTCATGATGAATCAACAAACTACTTTTCAAAATAATTTGCAAAACATGATAGGTGGATTGTTTCAAAACCATGCCTCAACTTCGGGTACTCTTCCGAGTAATACCATTCCAAACCCGAAGGGTGAGATGAAAGCGATCACTACTCGAAGTGGTGTTGCTTACGAGGGACCCTCGATTCCTACTAATCCTTCTCCTAAAAAGGTAGTGGAACGAGAAACCGAGAAGACAACGGATAAGGAGCAATCTAATTTCCAAGGAAGTACCGCTCAAATCCCACCTCCGGTTACCCCCATTCCAACTCCGGAACCCGATGTTCTGAAGAATTTACCTAAGCCAAATATTCCATATCCTTCACGACGTAATGAGTTACAAAAATAAGAACCCGAACGAGTTTCACACTTGTGACCGAAACGAGTATTTAAACGCGTGAATCCGAACGAGTCTACACTATTGGACTGAAACTAGACAAACAACTCAGCAGAACGAAACAAGACTCAAACGCGAGTCAATCGGCTTCTTACCGAGTGATCGGGTCATACTCAACTGAGTCTTTGCCTATGACAGAAAGGTGAAGGAGATACAAGACTCGAATAAACAACATACAAACCATAAAAACATAAGAACAACAGCCAACATCAATCCTATAAACAAATCCACAAAGTCTAACCTAAACCCTTCGTCACAAATATCAATCACAACCATCTCCCTCTCCAACTTCCAACAAGACACGAATGAAAACACAAACATAAAAAGATCTCAGAATATTCTCTTTTTGTGTTTCTCATACAAATTAATTGAACTTTTCAAGATCCAAACACAACAGAAAATCATCATTGATCTATGTAATGAGATGAACCCATGTTTAATATTTGAATTTCAAGAATAACTTATAACAATTGGGTTATAGTTATTTCTTTGTTTCGATTACAAGACTCTCACCCAAAATACAACCAATTACGAACCTACCCGAGATCTTTATAAGATCTTGAAGCCACAAGCCTTCTATGTTCTTCATGGATACTTGATTCAATTTGAGATAAAGGAGATATAAGGGTGAGAGGATTTTTACTCAATTTGATTTGGTGAGGTATGAAATGATTGAGTGTGTGGCTGCATTTTTCATTTGATGAGATATGGGAGATCTATGATAGGACTGCAATGTTGTGAAGAGGGGACGGTTGTGTGTATCATTAGGGTTAGATATGCCCTAAATATAAGGTGTTAATAATCTGTGTTGGACCTGGTATTTCCATAAACAAGTGGGCCGAGTATAACTTTAGAGTGGGCCAGGTTTGTGATGCACTCAAGCCTTAACAAACAATTTTGTGATGGACCGAGAATTATTAGACACGGGCCAGATTTAATGGGTTGTTTCATTGGCTGGCCAGGTCTTAACATAAGTATGTGGGCCGAGATTTTTTTGTGATGAATTATGCTGAGTTTGTAATGGACCCTGGTACAACAGTTTGAGTGATTAAATGTTCCGTATTAGAACTAAATTTGGCTAAATGATTCACTTGGGATGATTTTATGCCATATTTAGTTGTTAATGGATACATTTGAGATTAAATGCTTATCGGTTGCATTCAAGGTTTAAAATGACAAGTGACATGATTTGTTGACGGAGACCAGGATCAATTTAGATAAAGAATAATGAAACTTAAAGGATGTTTCTTGAAATTAATTTTTCTAAGTGACTACGAAGTTGATCGGGTATCAATTATTTGAGATTGAAGTGGCATTTCACGAAGGCGTGTTCTTATTTTATCTTGAAGTCGGGGTTGGTTGGATGCATGATTTCAATGATAACTTGCTCGAGCTTAATTTAAGTTGAAGACTTGGTTTATCTAGTTTCCAGCAGTCAAGGGGTGGATGGTTGAAGACCTGGTTAACTATCACTTAAAGGAGTTACATTGTAGTACTCAGTGTCACACGCTTAGTCGTTGTGGATAATCGCAAGAGGTGATGAACGTCTCATACTTTGGCCAAGGGTATTGAGTACTTAGAGATTTGCTTGGAGCACAAATTCTCTACACCGTTCTTCCATCATTAGCGCAAGCTTAAGTCACAAGAACGGAAAATTCTACTTCAGTTTTAAGTTTGGTATATCGAGTTTACTCCATAAGTAGTTACTTGAAATAACTTACAAAGGGGTTGGTAAAAGATAGTTAGATAGAGTTTATGAGTAGAGATTTGATTAGCAGTTGATTCTCACGGATTAGATCAGCAATTGATTCTCACGGATTAGATCTGAGCTAATTTATTCTTCACACAAGTACTCAAGTAAATGCGCGTCCAGGGTGTTGCTGATTCCAACATGTCAGACGTATCAAAACCAGCAAAGGGGAAGGAGTAAATTCACCCTTGAGTCTTTGCCTTGAAAGCTTGACATAGGGCATCTTTCTTGAATTTTTTTAGAGTAGATTCACCCTTGAGTCTTTGCCTTAAAAGCTTGACATAGGGCATCTTTCTTGAATTTTTTTAAGTTAGGCCA
>BQNB010088848.1:0-27554 GCA_026074375.1 Tanacetum coccineum
GCTAAGGTTCCATCCCATAAGACAACAACGAGATACAAACCCGTAGAGCAAACAAGTTTTACAAAGAAACCAGAAAGACATATACCAAAAAGACACAGGTCTTCAATAAAAAAGACTTCCGTTGTCCATGAGAAAACAATGACTCCAAGATCTTGTCTTAGGTGGAAACCGACGGGTAAAATTTTCAAGACAATTGGTCTTAAGTGGATTCCTACTGGAAAGATATTAACCTCTAGCACAACCAAGGTTGACAGTGAACAGGTACATCTTTAAATCCTACAAAGGAAGGACTCCGAGTTTGGTTGCTGAAAAGACTGATATCTGAGAAACCAGGGCTTCAAGGAATTTTCATCTGATGCATAAGTATATGACGTTAGAACACAGCAGTTCAAACCTCGGTCGTCAACGATAAATGGCGTCTGCTGAAAATAACACTTCAGGCCCCGTTCCTCAATGTTCAAAAGACGTTTGATTCAAAGCTGGTTCCAAAAGTTGTTCCTCTAGCAGGTCAAAGGACATATACATCACGAACAAGAGTGGAATTACTATTTCACCATCACTTAACAATGCTGAGGTCAAACATGTAAATATTTTTTATTAATAAAGAAAATTACCTAAAAATATTAAATTTCAAAAAGAAAATTACAAATATCAGAAAATCCGAAAAATGTGTCAAAAATATTCTATTCTCGAAATGTCTCTTGGAATCGATAACTTTACGTCCTGAAATATTGTTTAATTTTAAAAATATTTTCGGAACCCACGGGCGTGTAAAATGAAGTTCGAAAAACAGGAGTTTTTCAAATGCTTTTCAAAACATGTCATTCTAAGTTTTCTTAATGGGCTTATGTGCAATATTCCAGTACGTAACCGGACTTCAAATAAAGGTAAGTTTATCCATAAAGGATAACTTAATCCTAACAACGAGAATTCTAGATTCTCGATCTTGAGTATTATTACTAGACTTCTAGGTTTTAAGGCTCAAGAAAAAGGTTGTTGTACGCAATATAGTGCGCTTACACTTAGGTTGGAAGAGAAGTCTTTCTAACATGATGTTTTTCAAAAAATGTTGAACACTCATTTTTTCAGAATTTTTCAACTGACAAATTCTTAATCTTTCTAATTGTGTGTTTCAACACTCCATACTTTCATAGGGGGAGCTTTCGAAAAACAATGTTTAATGTGTTTGGATACATTCATGTCACGACCATTCTTATGTATTCTAAACCATTTCCCATAAAAAACAGTCTTCTTAATAACAACAAGATAATTATGACAATTCAATAGAAGATAGTTATAAGATGACAAGTGTTCAACCTCTATTTTATATTCAATTGTACAAAACTTGGTTATTCAATGTTTTTGGTGTCAAACATATGTAAATTGAGGGGGTGCAAGATGACTCATGTTACCAATAATTCATGCTATAAGCTTTAACATTTTTCCCATGGCCTTTTCAAAGACAAATTTTTAATACACACAGTATTTCAAATCGAGTGACTTAGAATTTAAAATAGGGGGAGAAATTTAATTAAAATTGTGATCTAAAGGATCAAAGTGGCTATTCGGAAAAGGGTTTTATGGTTACGATCTCATACCCTATATAAATCTTATTTCATGACGTTTCTTAAGTATAAGGTGGTAAGGTTAGGTATTTGTTCTATGATTCCAAAACCAGAACCGGAGGGATTACCAAGGGACAACTCCATAGTTAGAAATAGCAGTCCTTAGTATGATTGGGATGAATGTGTATAAGGAAGAATGCCGACTAACGATTGAGCTTAAACTCTGGAAAACAATCACAACAAGGTGTCAGTAATGGACGTCTTGGTAACGCATTGAAGGGGTTGAAGAATTAAAAGAAATTTATGGATAAAGGGGTGAAAAGAAAGAACGCCCTCCAAACAACTTAGGCAGAAACGCGGGTCAATACATATGCTGGTCAGAAATTTTAATGTGATTGCTGACATTGAAGACGACATCATGGGACCTAGTGATTGAATTGCAAACCCTTCCCAGCCATTCGGGTTTCTCTCAACAGAAACTTGTCTCATTTGTCACGGAGATACACACGAGTTCTATTGACTTTCTCACTCTGAGTTAGTTAATATTGAATAGGTGGCAGAAGTCTACTCCAGCATCCGATTACAAAGAAACCAAAACGAACTAAATCGAGTCTAGAGCCAGAGATTACATCAAATAAATCTCATTTGGACAAATTCCATGACAAAAACTCTTGTGAACATCATTAAGTTCACAAGCTGTTGACAAAGAGTCCTACGCATATTTCCTTGTGATTTGCCCAGAAATTCAGAGTGATACTATTTTTGTATTCACAATGAGGACTGGAAATCCTTCCAGTGTCATCATCAAACAGCATGCGGTAGGTTGACTTGCGGAGAAGATTCTATATGGAATCAAACTTGTGTAATGGAAAGAAACGATGGTGCGATTCATGTGAATCAACTTGTTCCTAGGAAATAATTGACGGATTTTAATAGAAAGATAGTAACTATTGATTCACTTCATTATCGTGTTGTCTGCTTTGAGACGTTCCGGTAAATAGAACAGGCAAGCATCGGTTAAATCTATACATATGTGTTAGAGATCATACGCTTTGAGCTTGTTAAACCCTCTTGTCAAGGAGATTTTCTTTTGAATCTACCTAATACACAAAGTACCAAGTATTTATACTGTAAATTGGTCCTACGGAAACGGAGGTTAATTTACCAAATCCGGACGAATGACAAAGCCATTCTTCGTCCACCCGCTTATTGCTTAATGTTTTTTATTTCAGGATACATAAAGATGGAAGATGGTTGATGGCCTCATTTTACAGCTGAAGTCAGATTCATTACACTGCTCATGTCAATCTTACAAGACATTCTATATCGCTTCAAGATTCAAGAATCATGAAAGCTCAAGAATTAAAGACAAAGACTTCCGCGCAAACTCTGATATTAAAGATAACTCCTCAGAAATCAAGCTTCGGGGGAGATTGTTAGCAAGCTTTCAAGATGATGCAAAGTATGAGCATGTTGGTCAAGACACAAGATCGTAAGGTGGCAAAGATGATCAAGACAAGCAAGGAAAAGATTTAAAGATCTCAGACATAAAGACGAAGTCGAAAGACAATGACAAAGGCTCAAGATTAAAGATCACAAAGCATGAAGGAACAAGCCTACAACGAATTCAGAGACCAAGACCACAAGATCTTAACGACAAAAGCAATCTCATTGATCTCATGATGGTCTTATATTTTTACGTTGAGTGTCACAATGAACTCATCTTCGGGGAGATTGTTAGCCTCAAAATATTATGAGTCGAAACATCTGGAAGTTCGTTCTTAAACTTATATTAGGTCTCAGTCATTTATAATTATACGTTGTAATAGGCTATGTGGGTAACGGGCTCATTAAATGTAATTTAAAACGGTCACGTATATCGGGCGAAAGCCCAAGTAATCCCGAGCCCGGCCCGTAGAAATACCAAGGCATGAAAGCCTCTTGGTATTAAGTATAAATACCCCTCTACAAGTATGGAGAGGGTGTTGATTCTTGTTGTTGATTCTCATTTGTATTTTTCACATTTGCTTGAATTCAACCAACTCTTTTTTCTCTCTACCTTTCTCTTTCTAACTTCTCTCTAAATTTCTTTCATTTTATCTCATCTTATTTTTCTTGTTTCAATAATGAAGTGAAGGTAATATTGGGTTCCGACACTTTCCACTATATTGACAACTATAAAAGCTAATGTTAGTAAAGGGTTTCTTAACATATAATAGCAGCATTAGTCAATTGGAAATACGGCTCACCTATTGTGAACAAACAACAAGAGAAGTTTAAGGCAGGTTTTGCTACGGCTTCCCTAAAGAAGTCAGGTTTTTAATAAGCTTCGCGCTGACCTGTTTCTCCGCTTCTTTGTGCGTTCATAACGGAGCTACCGTGAAATTTTGACAAAATGATGTCTACATTAAAAGGTTAACAAAATGTTTTTTCTTAACTTGTGCTACAAGATGTTTTGCCAGCCAAATGAAGAACACATGCATTTGGATTGACTTCTCTGGTCAGACCTCAGGGCCTTTCCAACCCATGGCGAATTTGTTTCATTGGTCAGACCTTTGTTAATTTTCGCACGTTCTGTTTTGGTCGACTTAAATCGAGTTACCTGGTCAGACCTCGGACCCGAGGCATAAGATAAGACAAAAACATGTACATGACATTACTATATGAGTTACTAAAGTCATGTGTCTCATAAGACTAAGAGTTGCATTTACAATGCAATTAACGCACGCCGCTTACCTTTTTCCCTACTTGTTTACACGTTGGTCAGACCTTCTGTAATAAGTGAGAGGTTAAGTTGGATCTTAGTCTTACTAGTAATTAATTGGGTAGTTAATTCTTTTAAGAATTTAATTATCGAAAATACTAAATAGAACTTTCTATGTTCTGGTTAATTGTGTTATTGCAACATAATTCGTAAACAAAAGTTTGTTTTCTTGTAGAAGACAAACATGGTCTCTTTTTTGGTAAAAAGAGTGAGACTTACTCCTGTCTCTTCTCATTGGTTGACAAGAATTAGATAGGGTTATAATTGAAATTTTCTCAATTATATTTAAACTCACTTTTAATCTTTCATTACCCTTTTCCAGTTCTGAAATATTTGAAAGATATATTACTTTGTGTAACTAGAGTACATTTTGTCTATAGCTACCAAAATAATGATGTCTTGCACTTGTCACGATGTATGAGTTTAAGACGCAACGATTAAAGAAAATTACTAGCAGGTCTTCTAGGTATTTTCTTGGACTCATTTCATTTCTTATAGTGCTAAACACCCTTGTGGTTAGACAGACAGATTAAGGGAGGGAAAAATGGCATGCTAATATTTAGTTAATGAATACTGATGGACTAGTCCCCCTCATCTACATAAGTAGAAACTTCTATAACTCTTACATTACCAAGTTCATTGTAGTGTTTGCATTCTAAGAGATAGGGAAGTTAATATAATCGCATATTTGCTTTTACTGGTGATGTAGCATTACAATGTTGACAAAATCTAGAATGGTGAGCTTTGCGTTTTATACTGAATTAACATTCATGTGAGGTTGTCAATTTTAATGGGAGCTACAGGATTCCTTTCCTTGTGAATTGCTTATATTATTTCTAGCTTGCTTTGAAATAATATATTACTTTCCGAATATGAAAAACCATTGTCTAAAGGAAGATTGCATTTTATTTCATAGATAACACGTTGCCTTTTCGATGTTGCTTTCTTGATGAAACGCTATTCTATTAGATAATAATGCCACAATTCCTTATTCTACAATTATGGTTTGAAAATCTACTTTATTGTATATCTATGACACTATCATATCTGTTTTTAACAATCGTATGCTTGTAGTATGGTTTGTCTACTTTAGGTAATGTTGTCCCGTATCACAAGTGGGAGAAATACTAAGTTGTGCAAGGTACAAAAATATATAAAACAATATGTGTTAATTGGTTTCTCTTGACCAGGCAAGATAAGAAAAGCTTAGTAAATCTACTAGGGACTTAAACACACAAGGATGTTTGTGGCCCTATTATATTAAAAAGTTCTAAGATTATTATAAAGATACTTCAACGTATTGACTAATATGATTTAGTCACAATAATTATGGTTAGTTATATTAATCTTGATTATGAAGTATGAAATTAACTTTTTTGTGGATTGAAAAAAAAAATTACTGACTCAAGAGTTTGCGTTTCATGATTACATTAGTAATATAATTATGTTTACTTGTTAAGACGTAATTATAAAGTCCTTGAATTAATCAATGACTTATAACATAAAGTATGTAGTAACATTGTTATGTCTTCTTGTTAACACATAAACATAAGGTCCTTGAATGATTCAACGACATATAATGTATTTGACATGTTTTGTTTTCTTGTAAACACATGATCAAAGAATTCTTGAACTGTTCTGTCTTCTTGTGAACACATGAACATGGAGTTAATGTACTTATTCAAGAAATATACATTATAGCATGCACTTGGTTGTTAAATACTGTGTATTCAATTTGGCTCGACCCAATTGGTGAGTATTTGATCCAAAGAGAATTAAGTTATCTAGGGAATTCTGATGGAGTCTCACAATTCCAATACTCATAGAATACCACACTATTATGGTATGTCTATTGTGTTGAAACAAACTATATTCATATTGTTTGATTTCAGATAACTTTAATTGCTCTACCTCCAAAATCGATCAAGGTTAGAAATTTGCGTGTGTCATGGATACACTCAATATAGTTCTAACCTTTAAAAAGGGGAAGGTATTCAAGACATTATCTAAAAATTTTTTTTTTTTTATAGATTTATGGATTGGGATGAATCCCATTATGTCTTGATTAAAGTTCTAAAATTTGTTAATATCTTATGAAGCATATTATTAACAAGCTAGAGATGAGAACTGTAAAATGTATTTTGTTGTCCCAATTAAGAACAATTTATTGTTGCTTAAATACTTAGTATTTAGAGAATTATCTCTACTTACAAAAGTAACTGGGAGCATCTATAGATCTTGAAGATATTCAAGAACAAAATACATAACCTTCTGAATTCACTTGCTGATGTCATACTAAGGTTTAACATGAAAATGTCAAACCAAAGTATAATGTAACTCTCATTCATAAATCCGCAAGGATGCCTCACCAATGGAGTGATATTTTAATATCAATGATGACGAATATAAGTTAGAGGGTCATTATAAACCTACTAACTAATAAGATGAATTATCATATCTTGAATCTGATAAATGTCTTAGAACTATGAATGAAAAGATGCAGTCCTTAAAAGACAATTAATGTTTTGAGCTTGATTGATCTTTCACCAAACAGTTAAACTGTGAGGTTAGAATGAGTTTCTTTTGAAGAAAAGCTCATAAGGGCAAAATTGTATACATATTAATGCCTGACTAAAGATAAGATTTTTAATCATACTCAAGCAATTGACTGTGATTAAATTTTCTTTTCTACACGCATTAATTATATAAAGATAACTAATTGTCATACATATTTTCTTGAATCTGAAATATGACAAATTAAGGTTCATAACTCTTTCCTTAATGATTACCTTTGCGAGGACGATGTGTAATCAAAAGGGTTATGAGTCTATTTTTGGAATATGACAATTAACTTTTATAACTCTTTACTTTATGATTACTTTTGCGAGGACGGTGTGTAATCGAAAAGGGTTATGAGTTTGAATAATCATTATAAAGTATAAAAGATAATAGAATCCAAGTGTGGATTGGATCATGCATCTATGAGCTGAAATCTTAAGTTTCATTACAATATGATTTTTGATTAAATTAAGATAACTCCTAAGTATACCTGACATCAAATGGGAGCACTAAGTTTTTCCTTAAATTTCATATGTTGTGTAACATATTGAAAGCATCATTCCATCAAAGCTAGATGTTAATCCTTGAGATTGGAATGAAACTTCACTTGGGAATTTAGGAAATAAAACAAACGACCTTGGAATAAATGTTTATTGAAATGAACATATGCGGTGATTAAGTCCAACACGATGCAATATATCATTGAAGCAAGTCTTAAATGACATATTTCACTTGAGATAATTTAATACATGGATGGAAACCTTGTGTTTTTTTACTAAGGATTCATCATGTATATGTATCTTATATTGTGTATGAGACTAGTTGTTACTTTTGCACAAGAGCAAGATGAGCTAACAACAACAGTATCTAATTGAGAGTGTTTAGATGACTGTTAACAACATTATCTAATTGAGAGTGATTTAGCTAAATGTTAAAACAAACATTTACGAATTATATAAGGCATAGTGTTGTTTGTGTACACATAATGCTAGAGAATAATCAATTCTAGTTGAAGTAGGATTTCATCATTTATGATAAATCTGCTAACTAGATATGCTCAGCTAAGAGCATTGTTGCAATACACGTTAAATAATAAGGATACTTTACATTTTAAGAAACTGTAATGATGATTGTCTGAGATAAGCATGTTGGTGATTTCAAATACCTCATAAAAGCAACTGTCACATTTACATACTATGATACTTGCAATAGTATGCAAATATACATACGACAAGTCATCATATCATTCAAATCCTTTACAAATTTGTGAATTTGAAACAAGTATTCGGAAAGTTTACTCAGATGACTATTTTGCTTTCTTATACAGAAAGAGTTAAGCATGTTGGAAACATTGGACTTCAACTTACTAGTTAGTCTTATGCATATCTGTTTTTAGTATTTGGATAATGAAACTGAAAGTAGTTGTATTAAATAATAAATTGACATACCTGGTATGATAGTTTTCATTTATACTACTGTGTTCTATATTTGCATGTTTAATCCTTGAATAATTTTATTATTCTAAATATGTCCATTATTGGGTAACAATATGGGAGTATTGTTACATTAAGGCAAATGTGAGTGTTGATGGTTCCCGCCAAACTCATATATTATTCACAAGGGATGCATATTGGACACCTCAACCTTCGAATATTTACTGTTGGATCATTTTCATAAGCAAGTTCTGCATGTGTGGATATCACTTTTTAATTATAAGTCAAACACTAACCTAAAAATGGTAGTTATAAAGGCTATTCTTGGAAGTGATGTGAAGCAGCATCCACAACACTTGTAGTTAATAAAGAATTTGTTTCTCCAATTGTCTAATTGCAGAATGATACCATTGGCGCTTCTCCAGAATTAATCAGATGATTGTGTGGCCGCACCCAAAGTGTAATTCAAGAAGATTCTTGATTACGTTTGGTAGATCTGAATTAACTTCTATAACGAGAAACTAAATTGTTAAACTATATGGAATGAGTTAGGATCCATGTTCATGGTTTAACGGTATCTGTAACAAAGAGATGATATTAGCAAGAAATACATAACTATTATACTAAGAATGTTCTTGGAACTTCATCTCAGGTATTTCTAGTTTTAATAACAAATGGAGTGTTGCTAAACGTTTCCATTGTTGGTATAAACGCAGTCCGCTACTCCAACTCCCAAGTGAGAGCTGTTGGAATGTGGTAGTTGGATCCGCGTGACACACGTTAAGACACATAGAATATGTTTATTGTTAAATATACTTCACGTAATATATTTAAATAGTCGTTATAGTTTATAACTAACTTAACGGTTATTTAAATATGTAAACCGAAAGGACTTAAATTGACAAAACCCAAACCCAAAGGGGTGCCTTGTGATGGTCGGCCCCTATGGTTTTTTAGAGGGGGTGTTTGTGTCGATTTAGAAGTGAGGAGGTGGAGGAATTGGAATAAGGAATGAATTATGGTTTCCTTGTTCACCAAGGACTAGGTTTTGGGTGCCTATATAAACACCCTCACCCTAGCTCATTATTCATTCATTCAAAATCCCTAAAAACCTAAATTGATTTTCGGTTTCCCCTCTCCTCCCAAAACCGAATTCGGTAAAACCCTAAAAGGGTCATTCGGTTTCTTTTCTCCTCTTGATTGATTTCAGTGAAAACCCTAAAAGGGTTTTGGTGCGATTGGATTCCCACAAGCTCGATCATAAGCTCAAGTTAATCAAGGGTTTCGGTTTACTAGTTCTCCAAGTCGACAACGATCTGAAACCAACTTAGGGTTTCAGTTTCTTGATTTTCGGCTCAAACCGATTTTGATAAAACCCTCATTAGGGTTTACCGAATTCAGTACAAGCTATTAGGGTTGTTGGCTGATTTTCGGTGGAAGACAACGTGGGTTTGTTGAGATCTTAAATTCAAGAAACAAGATGCAACACAAGGTGACGTGAAGTGACGACTAGCATCGTAGCGTGCTTGTTTGAGGTGTTGTGTGAGCAACCGTAGAGGTGACAACTTAATCACTAAGTTTCAAGATCAAGATTCTCGTTTATTGACGTTATTAAACATAACGGTTAGTGTTTCTTTCTTTATACGTGTGTTAATCTTTAATGTCAAACTAGATCCATCCGCTGCGTACTCGTAGTAACTGGTTTACTAGTTATAAAATCCCAACAGAGTCCAAGTTAATTCTCGTTGTCATGCCTTTTGTAGTCACTCTCCAGGACGATTTTTTAACCTAAATCGAAATAACTTCATTCCGTTTTGTAGCCATGTAAGAACTGTTTGTTAAAGGAGTTACTAAGTGTCTTAATGATCTTAATCTTGACTACTATACTATGTGAAATTATTCAAGTATTGTAACTCATAAGTGGCTTCATCGATAACGGTCATTTTGCCACTGTGGACATGTCTCACGGTTTCAATAGTAAACATCAAATCTAATAATCTAGGGTATTCACTTTATCATTCATGGAAAAGATAAACTAAATGTGAGATGTAACAGAACAGAAGAGGAATTGAGATTGATATATATTTCATGTCATTCCTATAGACCTGGCTCTCTAGGCTCAACATAGTGGTGCGTACTAGTCTTGAAAGAGCAAAAGAATTCTGCAACACATTTGTCAAGTGCACATATAACTATCTATCTAAGTGGTTTGTCTCCTCTAAAAATATCATCATCTCAAGATGAGTTTGTAATGTACCATGTCAAAATTAATCCATTCATATGCAAAAAATTGTAAGTGTCTCAGTTATATTGGTATTTAAACCTTACCTCTAAAAGGTGGGACGAAATCTACTACACCCGAACCTCCTCAAGGCCAAAACAGGTGTATCAGAATCTTTTGAACCCAACAAAAATTATAGGTCTGAACAAAACTTGGAGAAGAGGATAACAGTTAAGCAATACAGGTACTAAAACTTGCTGTTGATGAAGCCCATGATGGAAATGATGATGCAGGCACATTCGGTGATGGATCGGTGAGATGTGGGGATAATTAGCAGGAGAAACAACCTTGTGATATGAAAGAAACATGAGCTTAAAAGTGGTCTAGAACTAGTGTACAAGAGCAACATCTAAAAATAACTTGATAAATTATGAAGCTTAAAGCGAAATAAAAAATCTGACGTGACTAACAATTAAATGCTCATCTGGTCTTCTGGATTTGAATGCGACTTCGGTTCTAATTCTTCTCAGGATCCACAAACTCGATTGAATCCACATTAAATAAGGGGAAAATGTTAGCAGGCGGGTTTAGGTTTTCTGCTAATTTGATCACATAAAATATATTTGAGAATTGCAAGTTTTAAATACTCCGCCATTTAAGAACCATGAACCAAGTTTGTTTCGTGATGTTACAATATATAAACAAAAGGCATTCCTGTTTAAATGTCATCATTACAAAGTAGGCTCATGAACGCAGGCTCTCCATTAATGTTATTGCAGGGGTATACACACGCACGCTCATGAAGAAGATTAAGGTATTCCAGCTTGTTTCGTGACGTTACAATAGATTAAGGTCAACAGGACAACACCCCACCAGATTTCCGGCGAGAGCCTGTGCTCATGAATATGAAATCAACTATGGTTTTGCTTGTGTCCAATATATTTGTATGATAATATTTACATACGTGTATGTCTGTGTACCCCTGCAAAAACATTAATGCTAAAATGTATCTCCAAACAGCTTCAATTCGACTTGGCATCTGTGAACAACTTGTAAAATGTATCTTGAAATGTCTCACATTCCTATCTTACAATTCCATCTAAATAACCATGTGACAATTATCTAAACATCTTATAAAACACTTGGCATTATCAGTCAAAACCAATTTAAATTGAATGCTCGATACCAAGTGAACAGCTCAGATTTGTGAGTATACTTAAATGGTTAATTAATAAAGTAAAATTAATTGCAATGCTCACAAATTGAATTTTTTCTACACCATAATACTCCCAAAGAGGAATGCTACACCCACACTTTTTTTACATAAAAAAATTCACACCACATGTGGCACGTGACGTGGACCAATAGAATTGTATTAAATTTTCTCTACTACCAAATCTCTATTTTAAGAGAAACATAATATCATATATCACTTATATAGAACATATTTCAATATTTCATGATATTACACCAAAACTGGTTACAGCTAATCGGTCCATTGACCCACGAAAAAAAAGCTAACTCAGTTCAAAAATTCTTCGGTACCAAAGAAATCATCTGGAATGTCTTCAAAGTAGTTATCGACTTCTAACAATGTTGGCAACGCAGCATCAAAAATCGAATCATTTAACCCATCACCAAATGGTATTTCACCAAGATCATCAAAATGAAACGGGTCAAGTGTCTCAGAATCATCACCCATCATATAATCTGAAGCCTCGTCCCCATGTTGCTCCAATTCAGGTGATTTAAAATCAAATAAATCATCCAACATCGTCACGTCCTCAAAAGGACCTAATAACTCTTTCTTAACAACTACCGAATTACTATACTGGTATTCAAACAGATTATCCAACAATGACACATTTTCTAGTCCTTGACCCTGACCTGACCCATTACTTGACTGACACTCTTCGCCTTCTTTCACCCCTTCAATAACATCTTTCGACGGACCATTACTCTCACTCATGCTCTTATATCTAAGAACAGAAGTCGGAGACAAAAGATTACGTGTCTCATCGCACGAATCATCATAACCAGAAGTCGCCGTAACATTAACCCTACCAGGAGGGTTTTGTTCCGCGGGTGGTATGATAAAATTTGTCAAAGCACGAGGACCACGTATCTGAATAGCAGCATTATCATAAACCCTAGCAGCCTCTTCAGCAGTATCATAAGTACCCAACCATAACCTTGCACGTTTAGTAGGATCCCTGATCTCAGCAGCAAATTTACCCCACGGCCTTGCCCTCACACCTCGATATTTTCGGTTATTATTAACCGTACATTTCATTTTCTTCATGGGCTTTTGTTGGACACCGGTCGGTTTTTTTCGGTTGTTTATACCAACAACCGAGGGTTTGCATGATCGCTGTATAGTAATCTCGCGAACATACTTTTTAACACGCCTTCTTGCGAAAAGCACGTCATCTTCATCGCTAGAAGAATCAGTCGCATAAGGGTCTGTCACGGATATCCGTACAACTTTTGGTGTGTTTTGTGTTTTGGAAAAATGGTTTGTAGTTTTTGGAACAAACATTGTTATAGATTGTTTGTGCTCGGTTTGTTTGATAGGAGATGACATGGAGTAACAATACATGTTCATTTCTCTTATTTTTTCAATTCTATTTAATCAAGAATATTTGATTGGGAACCATAAATAAATGGAAGAATTTTTGGTAATGAATTCTTTGGGAGAAGAAAAGCTCAAAAGTTTTGAAGTCGGTTAGAAATGAAGAGATATTGTGTGCTTTTATAGGAGTGGACCAAAAGACCATATAGTAATAAACCGATATCATATCAAAATACAATAATATGCTATTAATACTAATCCATAAGTTGTTTATTAGTTGTCATGTTATGACTTTAGGTTTCATAAAACTTAAAGATACTAAAGATTTGTCTCAAATGTACAACGGGTAGATTTTTTTTTCTTTTAAAATTTTAAGCAATGGACAAATAGTATAACTCAGTTTAACATTAATAATCGAGGGTTCCGGTAATCTTGTTTAATTTATGCGGCGTTGATATGTTCAGTAGATACGACGATTCAGTTTAGTTATATACAAAAGAAGATACGATAATCGAATCTGACTGTGTACGGCGTTATAATATTCGATTACATGTCGTTATTTTCTCGCTCTATAAAGGAACACGCGCACGTGTTTATATGTTTTTTAATAAATTATACTGACTTAAGTAAACTCATCAGACATGTTTTTTAATAACTTTATAAATTTAATAAATATCTCTTAAACTTTCTGTCCTCTAAAACTTTATTTTATTTAAAAAAACAACATTGTTTCTATTTATAAATATTATTATACCTATATATTAAATTAATGTATGTGCATGAAATTATAAATATTAAAATAAAAAATAAGTTACGGTAATAAGTAAATAAATACACGCTTTATGTTTTTTCTCTTTATGAGATTAAGTAAGATGTTCGAAAAGTTAATTTTTTTTCTTTTTACTGTTCGCGTATGATAAAAACTCATGTTATTCGTCTTTATAAGTTGAACTTGCGTGTACACTGGTTTGAAAAATAATACGGTTAAAATTGTTATTAACAAGAAAATATATATAAAAATGAATGGATGTCCTCGCGGGTTAGTGTGAGACGAAAATAAATATAAGATTGTGCACATAGCAACAACGCATATGTAATTCATTTCTAAAGTTTCCATAAGGCTATTTTGAAAATCATTTTTTCAAGTGTCATCGAATAAAAATATATACAAAATGTTAATTGATATATATAATAAAAATTTTATGTTAAACCAACGCGTGCTTGGGTATAATAATTGTGTAACTATAAAAGATTTAACAGAATTCTATAAAAAATCTTATAAAAACTTAAAAAATGAGCAATGTTGTAAGATTAAAATACCATACTTAAAGACAATGCAATCTATTAAATAATTTTTAAAAATGCACACACAAATTAATATTAGTATACACAATCGTCGCTATTCGCTGGTAATCATCTATCTATATCTCTACAAATAGAAAACAACATTTTTCAAATCTTAAAAACTTAAAATTGAGTAAAGCGGTTTAACAAAAATACCATTCTAAACCTTACATTTAAATTAGTGTTTGATCACATTTGATTAAATTGTATGCATATATTTTATTGTATATAACAGAACTATTTTCATCAGTTATCATTTGTAAAAGAAGATTGATTTTTTTATAAAATAAAAAGAATAAGGTTAATTACGTTATTAAAGAATCTCTAGAATAGAACAATCTTTAAAAAAAACATAACTATTTCATGTATAGAGGCTTGGCCAAATGGCCTTTAGATGAATTACTATATGTGTTCCTAAACGTATTTCACTTTTGGTTGACTATTCTTGTAGAGTATTACTGTACTTTGTTACCATAAAGTGGAAAGGGTCTTTAAAGCAAATAAAAGAAAATTTCTTGTGAATATTACTAAAAAAATAATATTATTTCCATATTCTTGGAGATACAGTATCGAATTCTGACTTTTCTTGCATCTTTTAATTACTTTTTGTTTAGTAAAAGTTGTGTGTTTATAGCGAAAATATGATTATCATTACTACATATAAAAGACTTGTACTTTCTTTCCTCAATTTCTTTTAATTGCAAGCTTTTTAAGCAATAAGTGTAGTCAATATTACTCCGTATTACTCTACAAAGATAAAAAAAATTCAATGTATGATAAGTGTATTAATTGTAAAACCAAATGTCATGTTTATCATTGAGTGCGATATAACTATACTACTTATAATGCAAAAATGACTCTCTCTTCATTTAATACCAAAAAAAAATTTAGTAATCTAAGTTATAAAGTATAATTTACAATCTTTAAATGTAACATTTCACAACATAACCAACTATCTAACAAATACAAATATTAAAGCAAAATGTACAAAATTATTTCTTCTATTCATATATTACAAGTAGGGGTGAGCAACGGTCTAAAACCAGACCGGACCGGACCGAGACCGAAATAGTCTAAAAAGCCCGACCGAGGACCGGACCGAAATGGTACGGTCCGGTCCGGTTCGGTCCTTAGTCCGGTCCGGTCTTATAAGGCATAATCTCGGGTTTTTGGTAGGACCGGACCGAAGACCGAATTGGTCCAAAACACCGGACCGCGGACTGGACCGAAATACGTTCGGTCCGGTTTTCCGGTCCGGTCCGGTCGAACGGTCTATATGCTCAGCCGTAATTACAAGTATAGACTAATTAAAACACTAATTAATGTTATTTTTAAGACACGTTTACAATAAAAAAATATATGTTATTATACACATTGTACAATTTAATAAAACATATAAAGCTTAATACAATTTAAATGCTAACAAGTTGATGGTACATATGGTTTTGAAAATCGGACCGCACCAATAGATTCAACTGGAAATCAAAGTCAATACCGGTTCGGCTAGCCAATAAAATCCGTCCGAAAACAAAACGGAAAGGACCGGCCAAAACCGATAAAAACAGCTGAATCAGGTCTGAGATCATTTTTATATTTTTCTCCGGTTAAACAGTTCGTCATTGTTATTTTGTTGGCGTCTGAACTTTAATCACAAAGTACTCGCTGCTGCAACGCACGGATACCCTGCTAGTGTAATAATAATCTACTCTCGGGTGTTAAAAGATTCAACGAGGGTAAAATAGTCATACAGTTAATTGTGACCATTAATTTAAGAAACTGAGTAATCAATTTAAGACAAATAAAATAATAACATAGTATTTAAACTAGCATAAGTTTTACACGTAAATCAATTTTATTTTAAAATTTTAGTTTAATATAAGAATATATAAGGACTTGTCCGTGCTTAATGTTTTGTAATTGCAATATAAAACTTGTTCATTATTTATTAACAATTTAACATCGACTAATATTTTGTAAAAATTTTTGTTGGATGAAAGATTTAACTTTGTTTGACTCACATATATGTTGAGGTTGATGTCGTTGTAAAAATTTAACTATTGATATTATGGCGTACACAATATGCGAGTTTTAATAGCAAATAATGACCGTCAATGAAGTTAAAATATTTATGGTGTGTTTAGTTGGGGAAAAATATCCTATTTTTCTAGGAAATTTTTCATTTGAGAATGAAAAAACTGAAAACTTGTTTAGTTGCACTTTTTTTAATATTTTTCAAAAAAAAAATTCCCATTTTCTAAATTTATATGAAAAAATAGAAAACCACAATTTATTGTTCTTCATTTCTTTTTTTCCCTAACAAAATAAAACGTAAATATGACTCAAACCAAATAAAACGTGAGTACCAATATTCTACCCTATCTAGAGGTGGCAAATGGGTGGATTGGGTTGGTTTGGGTCATGGGTCAAATGGGTCATAGGTCAAATGGGCCATGGGCCAAACAGGTCATGTTTAAAAAATAAGTCTAACGGGTCATGGGTCAAACGGTTTGGGTCAGGTTGACCCACTAAATTATTGTGTTTTCATACATTTTTAAACCTTTTGTACGTTTCGTCAATCTTTTTACGTTTCCGTCGGTTTTTTCCGTTTTTTTACGTTTTCGTCCGATTTCTTACGTTTCGTCCGTTTTTTTACATTTTCATCCGGTTTTTTACGTTTTTGTCGATTTATTCGTTTTCGTTCTGTTTTTTTGCGTTTTCGTCTGATTTCTTACATTTCGTACGATTTTACGTTTTATGTAACCCCAAAACTATTGTTAGCAGCGGAAACAGATAACATTGGGGTGCTAGTCAAAGTACACATCAAGATATAGGAACAGATTCATAAATTGCGTTTTAAGATTAATATTTCATTCGATGCCTAGCAAAATATCAGAGTTTATACATGGTCCCATATGTTGTATAAGTCATACACATTTTCACATTACATTTTTAATTATATCAAAAGTTTCATAATACAAAGATGATTAAGTTTTAAAGTAATAATAAGTTGCATAGGACTTTAGATAAAACACAGAATCCGTCTTCATGAGATCTGGCACGCTCCCCTCCAATCTGCATACACTAGGACCTGAAATTACATGCTAAAGTCAACACAAAGGTTTGAGTGAATCATAGTTTATCGGTAAAAAGGGTGGACACAAGAGCGACGTAGTAGTAGATTGCTGAAAAAAACATTCAGTAGTACAAAACGTTTATTATTGCTAAGCTTCAATGAACCCGAAGCTTACTAGATGTGTGCCCCATCAGAATATAGGATCTTGCAACAACCAAACCTCTAATGTTAAATGCCTTGATCAAACTAGGACCAAGGAAAGGAGGGATTGTCAGTCCCCGATAGAATTATCCATAACATGCGCTTACTACAATAGCAAGTAACGATTCATGATAAATAGGGACTTCCGGTAATAAGGTAACTTAGGCATTAATTATCAGGCAATAAATCTGGATAACATACACTTTGTAAACACTTTGAAAACACTTAGAAAACACTTGTGTCCATTAGTAAAACAAGCAATGTAATTCACCGTAGATTTTAAAAACAAGCTCGTTAGTATAATGGGGGTTATGAATTCACTCGAGTGAATGGTAATCAATACAAGTATTCACAATAGAAAAGCGTATCGCTTCGATCTGATGCAAACTTAATCCAATTAGGTGTATAAGTATAAACACTTTGATTATTTTTATAGGTCGTTAGCTCTCATACTATCGTTTGGCTTATCTAAATTAAAGAGATACATGTGTGACGTTATGAGAGCTAGGCACTGTAATCGTAAATCAACAAACTCGTCGATACGTCACCCGATGAGGCCTTCATTATGAAATCCCTGAAATATAGTACTTTGATGAACTAAATACCACATATAATTCTATATAGCTACATACCATCTATCGTTTTAGTGAATCTTATTTAAAAAGTAAACGTTTCTAAGTTTATTTAGTAAAAACTGGGCGTACTTTTGTTTTTAAGTCCGTTTCTTTCGTTTCTTACTTCCAAGCCTTGTATTAGAGAGTTATCAAAATATAAAACATTTTTAAAATCTGAGTTTTTTTGTGAATAGTGATTTTTACTGTTCATAACAGTTATATATTTATTTTTATAGATTTAGTTATCGTAAATTCGCTAAATGTGGCAATTATTGTTTAGCTCGTTTTTCGCGATTCTTTCGGTCAATTTCGTATAAAATTCTTTTATTTATGATGGTTTTTCCAAAAATAAGTCCCTGATGAACAGTAACTTTTATAAATTATTTTTATAAAAGTATTAATTATCGTAAACTTGTAATCGTCGTATCTCCTTCGTTATAAATTGGTTTTTCGAGTTTCTTACCTTTTTGGAATCATCATGAGACGTATTATTTTTATAAAACATAAAATCCATGCTTTGGATTTCGACCAAAACGCCTTATAATAATTAGGTTTCATATTATATAAAACTTGTTTATATAACTTTTCAACTTAATAAAATACCACAAGTTTTCCACAACCTTTTTATCATATGTCATACATATTATTATGTCTATTAGTCCATGATATATTCAACCACATAACACATGAATAAGTGTACAAAATTATAATCACAAGCAAAAATATGTTTTACATGTTTAAAAACATCATAATGGTGATTTTGCCATATAGAACCAATATATGCATAAAATGATAAATGTAAAGACATAAAGGGTTTTAGATAACCTTATGGTGATGTAATATGATACCAAACAATCTAAAACCTTGTTTTAGATTATAAAACCGGCTTGCAAGATCTTGAAACCCTAAACCCTAATCTTCCATTTTTTCTTGATTAACACTTGTAAAGGACTTAACTCCAAGCTTCAAATCTTTTAGAAATCTTAGATATATTGTAGGAATGTATGTAATGTGTTAAAATAAAAATTTGGTATGGATTAGGTGTTGACTTATGGTTGTAGTGAGCTAGAGAGGAGGAGAAGGACGAATTTTGTGTTGTCAATTGATAATAAGAAGTGTGTGTGTAATATGACTAGCTAAGGCCTTAAGTACCCCAAGGACTAGTGAAAGACAAGATGAGTAAACTAAGGAAGCCTTAAGGTCTTGGTCTCAAAAAGAAGAGATTATCCCATGGTTTTAAGAAAGTATGTTTTTCAAACTAAAAATATCTTTGTGTTTTTATCTATACATCGGAATGTATACATTGCATGTTAAGATATTATGTTAAAATTTTGGGATTGGTATAAAGTCGGGTATTGTGAAGCGGTAGAAAAGTTTTAGGTGCTTCGGTATGCCTAATTGTTATTTAATTGTGATAACGTAAAGTTTTTACGCAACCAAAAAATAAAATATAAAAAGTTGATTATTACTTTCGTAAAATAATATATTGCTTGCTTGACGAAAACTTTAATTCGTTTGGTGTCCGTTTACGTTAATTGTTGATTTTTAGTTTACGCGATTTTACTATATAATAAGAATTAAAAGTAAACGCGTAGAGGAAAAAATAATTAGTAAAATAGATGACGTCGTAAATGACCTGAAAATACGGAATGTTACATTTTCGTCCGATTTCCTACGTTTTCATCCGTTTCTTTCCGTTTTCGTCCTATTTCTTACATTTTTGTCCTTTTTTTACGTTTTCGTCGATTTCTTAAGTTTCCGTCCGTTTTTAACATTTTCGCCCGTTTCTGTTAGAATTCTTACGTTTTCGTCTGTTTTTTATGTTTTCGTTCGATATCTTACGTTTTTGTCCGATTTCTTATTTTTTACGTCTGTTTTCTTACTTTTTCGTCAATTTCTTAAGTTTTCGTCCGTTTTCTGGACGTTTTTCGTCTGTTTTTTTATTTTCGTCTTGATTTCTTACGTTTCGTTTTCTTCGTTTTGGACATGTTTCTTTTGTTTTTACCCCTTTCTTTGTTTTCTTACGTTTTATACGTATTTATTCGTTTTAAAAAACAGATAAAAACGTAAAAAATCAGACGAAATGGACGGAAACGTAAGAAAACAGACGAAAACGGACGTAAATGAAAAAAACGAACGAAAAGGTAAGAAAACTGACAAAAACGTAAAAAGACCGGACAGAAACGTAAAAAACGGAGGAAAACGTAAAAACGGACAAAAACGTAAGAAATTTGACGAAAACGTAAGAAATCTGACGAAAACGTAAGAAAACTGACGAAAACGTAAAAAATAACGAAAACGTAATAAATCAGACGATAATGTTAAAAAACGGACGAAAACGTAAGAAATCGGACGAAAACGTAAGAAATCGGGCGAAAACGTAAGAAATCGGACGAAAACGCAAGAAATCGGACTAAAACGTAAGAAATCGGACGAAAACGTAAGAAATCTGACGAAAACGTAAAATAGCAGACGAAAACGTAAGAAATCGGATGAAAACGTAAAAAAACAGACGAAAATGTAAAAAAACTGACGAAAACGTAAGAAATCGGACGAAAACATAAGAAATCTGACGAAAACGTTAGTAATCGGACGAAAAGGTAAAAAAACGGGCGAAAACATAAGAAATATGACGAAAACGTAAAAAACGGACGAAAACATAAAAAACAGACGAAATAATAAGAAATCGGACAAAAAAGTAAAAAAACAGACGAAAACGTAAGAAATCTGACGAAAACGTAAAAAAGGACGAAAACGTAAGAAATTTGACGAAAACATAATGTTAATTGAGATTTATATATGTTCGGTAATGTTAATTTCGAGTATATTGTAAATTAAATATATGCTATGATTGTAGTTAGTTTTTATTAATTTCATTTGTATTTAATTTTTATTGTTTTTATAATCGTATACAAAGAGCTGATATGAAAATATATATTAAATATGAAAAGAAAAATGAGTGAAAATGGATCCATCTAAATATCTTTTCACTTTTTAAAAAGAAAAATACAACTCTCATCTAAACAGGTTTTCAAAATTCTCAACTAATCTCTAGAGAAAAAAAAGCATTCCCTTCTCTAGGAATTTAGAAACAGAAAAACATGAAAAAAATTTCACAACTAAACACCACCTTAGTTTTTTGAAAATGTTTTCTTTTATATCCTTATAAAAACTTTAAATAAGATGAGTTTAACTAATAAAGAGGAATAACATAGGTTGTTTGTAAAGTCTAAAAGGGTATAAAGTCTAAAAGGGTATATATATTTATTCTTCTAAAGTTATTAAGAACATGAAAACTTATAAGTTTACATTTAACTCCATATAGTTTATTTAAAATTCAACCACTAAAGTTTTATTAATTATCTTTTTTTTAATTTTTTGTTTTCACGTATTTGACACCTACAATTTTATATTTTTTTCTCCACCACATATCTTCACTAAATTTATTAAATTTTGATTAATTTTTTTCAATTTAACTTTCAATTGACCAATAAGAATGCTCGATTTTGACAAGTGTCAAAATAGAAAGACCCCAATTTTTTTCGCAATTAAATTGTTTTAGCAAAATACTCCTGAAATAATATAATTATTTTATTATACAAAAGATTTGACGGGTGTAGTTTTGAATAAATAAGTGTGGTTATTGGACCTTTAATTAGTGTCACTCTTTATGTAAAATCTTCTCGTTTCTAAAATGTTCTATTACGTGTTGTGGACACCTTTCCAAATTTGCCACAATAATAAATCATAAAACAAAACATTTATATAAAATCTTGGACAAGTGTTTTTTAACGCAATGCATTATGGGGATAATCATTTGTAAATGTATCTAACTTGTCACGTTTTTCTGAAAAGAGTCTTTCAGAAAGACACTGCGAGACTATGGGCATGAAGAGTCTTTTTCTAGAATGTTGGTCAACAAGTAAATGATGTTCAACTCTAAATCTTAGCATATGAATCTAGGGCCATTGCATAACCCATTGGAGGGATCACTATTTCGTAAAATAATATTTTGTCACCACCCTTTAGGCCGAAGGTAATGAGGCAGAAAACCACTAACAGTTAGCGATTTTGAAAATTTGACCGAGTGAAAGCTATTTGCATCGTCTTCTGCTTCGTAGAAAATGTTCTGGAATTTTACCTTGCCTCGAAATCGGTCTATTAAATGATCGTTAATCTCATCAACATTATCGTGTTTTATTGATAGTATCGCCCTCAGAATGATATAATCCGAAGATCCCCCATTGACATGTAAAGATGGAAATATTGCATCAATCAAAGCACTTCACAATGTGCTATAAATTATCCTCCGACAATTAGTACACTTTATAAATTCTCCTCCAAGATTGCATCAATCAAAGCACCTCAGAATGTTATAAATTTTGCACAAGACGTAACAAGATATTATTAACACAATAGAAAGACATATAAAGAACCAAGGCCTTTGGCTAATGGTATGTAAGTTCCCCACCAATTTAGAGGTTGTGGGTTCAATCTTCGTTGAAATCATTTGTGAGGTATGTTGTATATAAGACCAACACCAACAACTTCTAACAGAGCACCAAAAGGAGTACCAAAACATCCCAGAATTGATCCGAAACAGCCTCAAATAACATCAAATAAAGACCATAAGAAGACAGCAATTGGAGCCTGCACGGGAAGTACTTCTCTATCCATTTAAGGTTTCTACGGAGCTCGTTTGATCGCTTCGAGCCTACTACCGTACACCCCAGGATTATGCATTCTCTTAACAATTTATTGTAACCAAAAACAATAACCCGTAATGCACAATCGGTTTGTAGAGTAAGAAAATATTCTGGATTATGTGGAGTAACAAAGATTAAAGAGATATTGATTTTTAGTGAGTCTATGATAGAGATTTGTTTCCCTATTTATAGAAGAAGAAAACAGATTTGAACTTTCGTAATATCCAACTGGTTTCCCACGATTCACTTCCATAAACCACTCCCATGTCCCTTCTTATTCGTGATATCAATGGACTAAGTTAAGCATACAACAACCCACTACTTTGAACAAGTCAAGCAAAGCATGAAAGACTTGTGTATAGACGTTACAACATGCATAACCCCCCACCACACTCTTTATTCTCACATAATTCAAATTAATTCAAAGTTGTTTAATCATCTTACAACTGATTTGTCTATCAACTTATTTTCTTTAACATGTATAACCTATTATAAGAAATTAATATCACTATATATTAATTTCCAACAATCCCCCACCAGGTTGAACAATTACTCTTCTCACTCGAACATGTTGTGCTACAAAGTGTCACAAAGATTAAACCTCGTTAAATATGCGTACACAAAGCAAGATCGATTCAGTGGTGTCCAAAGATTAAACCACGAACCTTAAGATATAATGGAGTATGAAGATTAAACCAAAACCTTTTGACCTTACCGGCGGATACATACGCACTTCCATTGTTCTATTGTGCATTTTCACTACGCATGGATATGGTCATGCACTTAAATCCCTTTCATAACCCTCTAAGAGAGAAACCATAACTCTCTATTTGAGGCGGGACCACCTCTAGGTTATATAGGCTAAGCTTCTCTATCGTCATTGTTGATAAAATGCCTCTAAAGCTTAGTTAAGAGGTTTTACCTCAACCTACATCTCGTCAACGACGTACTATCTATATTATACATGGGCTAATTAGGTCGATAGTACCTTCTACCGAAAAATGACTTCGTTATTACCCATTAAACTCGTAATGTAGGAGCTCTACAATCAAGTCGGGTTACCAACCGATTCACATTCGGTTTCAAACCCATGCCTCTAGTAATCCAATCTCTCGTCAGAGACTTAATAGAATATGCCTGACAAGTCACTTCATTCTTATCGGTCTCATCACAAATACTCACTAAGTCTCTCATCAGAGACATAGTAGTATCAAACTCAAGTTTCTAGATCACTTTAAAACTTGTCTGTAATGGTACCATCTCATTATTCTTTATATACATTCCAACACTATGGAACTAATCTACTAGCCTCTCAAATTGTCACAACTTGACAATTGATATAGTTTAGTTTACTATCTTTGATGCTAACTTGCTTCATGTTCATTCAAAGAAGGCAACTCAATAATTGTGAGTACAATTAATCCACCAACTTGTGAATGTTAAACAATTAAAAGCATTGCCTTTCGATTTCAACGAAATGCTTATTTGCTTGATATGATAACAATTTATTCCTTCATGAATAAATCCGAAATCATAATACAAGTGGCAAATGATTAGTAGACTCTTTATGTGTGTATTATACTCTCCACGACATGACAATTTACCACGTAACACAAGACAACTTTCATGGATTTGGTTAAACCATGACCCATGTACTCTCCAGACCATACCACATCAACAATATGAGTTTTTTAATCTTCTACATCATTCAGGATACTAACAAGCTCTAGGTGTCAACTAACGCGGGACGCATAAGAGAATTTATTACCCTAATCCAAGATTGATAACGAGGATGAAATCTACGGGGAATAAAACCCTAACAAAAGATAAGCTCTTAAAAACCGTAGTTTATTATAAATAGAGATTAATAGATAAAAATTATAAACCCCAAGGCTTATATCTATAAGTATAGAATGCTTAGAGGAAAAGAACCCTAATAACGTTTTAAAAAGTTCTGAACACGCCTTTTTACTTTCCTAAATAACGAAAAACATAAGAAATAATAAAAATCCGGCAATGAATTGAAACAACCCAAATCTTATCCTCATCAGAGTCATCCACGCATTATTTACTTGTTAAAAAAACCTGGCGTAACTTCATGTTTACAGCACACGGTGTCCATGACTAATGGCTTCGTGCCATGGCACCATCACACATCTATATGGCGCCAAATGCATACCGTGAGTTGGCTGGTCGGCCTTTGCACCATACTCACCACCTCAGGCGGTGGGTTTCTACTTTTTTTTATTTGTGTTTTAGTAGGTTATATGGTGTCAGAGGGTGTCCCATGGCACTAGAAATAGGAGGGAGTGTATTTTGTGTGATGTCATAGGTTCTCGTGTTGTAAGAAAAAATTCTGAGGTGATACTACTTTTCTAATAGCACCACCCCACGACACGATTGGGTACTTCTTGTGACCTCTTGTACCCAAATATAATTACTATCTTCAGTAGTCATACGTCTTCGAAACCTCAAAACATTCTCCGCCGTCGAACCACCATTTTCTGTTTCGCGAATAAAAGGAGTGTTGAGTTGATTATCAGGACAAAAGATTCGACACATAGTGATTTGCTTCAAAACTCCTTATACCAGGTTTGACTTCATTGATGGAACTAGGGCTGTGTAATATATAGTAATTATATATGAAGGAATGATTTTAATTCTTACCTTCTGATATTGGAAGGCTGTGATATTTGGAATATTTAAATTGCTCATGGCTTTGAAGGTACACTCCAACCTGTGCATTAAACAGTTGTATATTTAACATACACTGCTTCACTGGGTTGTATATATGAGTGTGTCAATAAAAAAATGAGAGTGTCCCAATCAATCCCCTAATTGAAAACAACTGTTCTTACTTTTATTACGGAGTATTAATTTCATATATATTGAAAATATAATTATTAAATACAATAGAATTTACATAGTAGTAGAAGGTAAAACGCGCAACAAGCTGTGCCGCAATCATTTTTTGAATTGCAAAACTTATTCTTTTAAAACAATATTTGTGGATTTGGGAGTCATAACATTACTATGCATTACTCGTTGAACTCTGTTGAGGAGCTTCATCGCCTCGGGTGCAAGGAAACCAAAAGTATCGAACGCGAAAGGAACAAACACGTGTTGATTTTTAATGCATTCTTTCTCGTGTTTTGTTACTTTGCACGCGGCGGCTTTCAAAGCAGTCTGTCCCACTGTAAAACCTCGACTACTCAAACTCACGAGAAAAGAAACCCCGGTCAGGTCGACACACGCATGTTTCCCTCCAACCCATCCAAAAATACATAAAGTACAATATTTTTAAAATAGGTCTAAATAAATATGAAATTTCTAATTTTAAAAAGAAGAGACATGAAATTATATATATTATCATTTGAGATCCGTTGACTTTGCATTTACTGTTCATTTTAAGCACTGTAGCTACAGTGCTACAGTGCTGGACCAAAAAGAAGCCCAAAAAATTTAGCCCAAAAATTTGGGCCGGCCCAATTAGTTTTTTTTTCTTTTTTTTTTTTTAAAAAATTTGTTGGCACAAAATAGGGAGGAAAAAATGTTACAAAAGTACCGACGCATTTAGATAAAAAAATACCTGTGGTAACATTTTCGAATTGACTTAAACAGTGTCATTTTACACCATGAGACCAAAAAAATAAATTCGCAAAAAAAATAATATTTTAACGCCACGCAACAACGCGTAAGACCATAAAAAAAACTACTAAACATGATACTGAAAAAGTAAACCCGCACTATTAAATATGAGACCGACAAAATAAACTCGCACAAAATTAAAGGAAAAAAAGAATTAATGACACGCAACAACGCGCGAAAAATTAACGCCCCGCAGTAACGCGCAGGAAAAAATAAACTTACACTATTAAACATAAAAAAACGCGCGAAAAAAACAAAAAATAAATAAATAAATAAATAAATAAAAATAAAAAATTAACGCCCCGCAACAACGCGCGAAAAATTAACGCCCGCAGCAACGCGCGGATATCTTTGCTTGTTGTCTCTAATTAATGGCAATAACCGTCTTCTCGTGAGCTTAGAGACTCTTGCAACATGTCTCACTGCTTGGTTGTGAGTCTTACAGCCATGGCGCTATAAAATCTTGCGAAATTTACGAAAGTAACCATCTGCGTATCAACTTTTCTTGCAGAAACCATGCAAGTCTGACATTACGAATATGGCCATGTTGCTCGCGCAATTCTGGCAGCTAGGAACTCGAAATACACGTGTCACTCGTATACACCACTTCGTTATTATCGTAGAAAAAAAACAAACCCTAAAATTTTATGTCAGTTGCTCGCGTTCTTATGTTAGTTACTCGCGCAAATTGACCAGCGAGAATCTTTTTGGGAAGCACACCTTGATTTGCCAATTCTATGTTACGAACTATGTTACGAAATGACTAATGCATGGTAAAGAATTGTCATTTCTAACAGTATGAAATTGTATTTTTCCAGAATTCGTATCCTATAAATCATACTTGTTGTAATGTA